>APFE031463215.1:0-12300 GCA_000404065.3 Pinus taeda
GGAAAACATTTGAGGACTGCAACAATGTGAGAGATGCACTTGAGAGATATGAGATTTGTATCAGTGAAAGGGACGTGTCTATGCATTTGGAGTTCAGAAATGAGCTCATAAAATTGATGGGTGGCAAGCTTGTAACGTGCTGATGAGGTTCTCAAAATCCATGAAGAAGGTAAAATGGTAGAGCTGCTTGCAGGGATTCCAACAGCCATGGCTGGCAGAGTCTGTGATGGGTGTGGAGGGGTAAGATTTGTTCCTTGCATAGAGTGCAGTGGAAGCTGCAAGCTTGTGAATGATGATAACATGGTGGTGAGGTGCCCTGATTGCAATGAGAATGGCTTGATTCAGTGCCCCATTTGCTGTTGATATCATTTTGAATTCAGCTTTTAAGTTCCAGATGATCCCATTCCAAAGTACATTTACATTAATTTCTGCACCTTCTTCAAAGTTAGTAAATTTTTCTTTCGTTCGATTGATTCTACAGCAGATTTGGACCTTATACCTTACAGGGCTACGGACCAGTAATGCAATATGTTAGTTGATATGTCTTGAAATTAAAAAAAAAAAAAAAATCTAACCTGAGAAGGTGGTTCAGATTCCAGAGCCCTTTTGTTCTTACTCAATTTGGGGATTTATGGTATTTGCATTTCATGAACCATTACGAATTGAATTTGTATATGAGTTAAATGTTATATAGATGCTTATGTCCTCCGAATTCTTGATGCATTCTGTTTAGAGAAATGCTTTTATATTGATTTTTCAGGAGTGTTATGCTTCAAAAGGGTACTACACTCAAATGTAAGAGAATGACTTTACAATTCTTCTTTCAGACTTTAATCTGCTGAGTATCTACCACCTATCAAAAGGTGGAACACATGATGGCTTCTGTTATTTGAATGCCCTCTTTGTGGAGGTGCATTGGCCCACAAGGGGCAAAGTTGCAAACATGTTACTTAAGAGAATAAAACCCTAACATGTCACTTAAAGAGAATAAAACCCTGAAAACCCTGATTGTGACCGTACTTTCACTCGCCTGATAAAGCCCAATCTGACCTTAACATTAGACAAAGAAAATGAGAATAATTAAATTCTCAAGTGTTGGGGTTCTTTAATGGATAGAGGAGGACTGGGTCCAGGGACGATACTAAGTGAGGATTTTTTTAGTGTATTCATCATTTGCAGGACTGAAAGCTCAGCTGTCCCCTCGAAGAATTCTAAGGGTTATATAAGTACCACCTTTCTTATGGAATACAACATGGATGTGCAATAGCTTTTTTTATTTTTATAAATACAGCCAATTAGGCCTTTCAAAATTTGTCTTATGTGTTCAATTACTTATCTCTGAATTACCTTTCTAAACCATCTGGTTGTTTCTTACCGAATAATTCAGAGGTATGCATGTTTCATTATCTGAAGAAGAGATAGATGAGCTAGAGAAAGTAATTGTCCTGTCTCTGAAGTATGAACTGGGAATTTCAGTATCATATGAACTTGGTTTCAGTTATGTTTTTTATGCTGTTGGCTTAAGCCATTATGCTTGATGGAAAAGCCCACAATCGTCTTGGCTGTAACTTGTGAGAGTGTGCCCAATACTTATTTTATGCTTTTAGCTCTTACTTTTGATATTTTGAGCTTCATGTATATTATATTTCTGCTTTTACTCTTAGGTCAAATCAGTATTGAAGTATTGGTTCGCCATTTGCTTTTAGGTACATTACAGTCCTAACAACAAACCACTGGTAGCAGAGAAATTACACAAGGTTTATCCAGGCCTTCTATGTCTGCAATACTTCTAAAGCATACATAAACAACATTACTCTTTCCACATAGCAAAAAAGCTAAAGAAATCTGATCAACCTTTTCGGCCAGTACCAGCATATAGGATCTCACAAGACTAGAGGTTTTGGGAAGACTCTGTCCTCACCTGGAATTATCACTATCCAAGCTCTCTCAAGGAAAAATCTTTCATTCCCAAATTATGGAATCTGATTCCAAAGTCTGTCACTTGGAAAATTTGGAATAAGATCATCTTCCATTAAGGCAAGAGATATCTGAGAGAAACTTTGTTGATTAAACATCTGAAATAAAATTTACAAAAAGATGAACAGAAAATATTGAAATAAAGAGAAATAAACAAATCAGAAGTCAAATACTGGAAGCAGTATTTAGTCAAGCATTTGAAATATGAATGGACTACATAGATCTCATCAAGTAAGTTTGGCCACATATATTGCTGGCCATTTTCTTCACACAGATAAATAAATCCCGCATTGAAAACTACAGGAAAATTATTACTGATTGGTCATACATCATAGTAATTTTGCGGAGGGCATAATCTACAAGACTGTATAATAAGAAGAAGAAAATCAACAGAAAGTTTTCAATCAATAACAAATCCATTGGTTATATTGCTGGCCTATTTCTTTATCTTTAACTGCTACTCTAACAGAATCGATAGAATCTTTGGAAGAGAAGTCAGAGGATGTGAGCTCCTAGCAAGACGCAAAACTAATTCATCAATCATATTGATGAGCCACGAATTTTGATAGGTTAGTGTTCTTGTATCGCTGAAATTCAATAGGGCTTGTCATCTTGCTACTATAGTGAGAAAATGCCACTTTTACATCCTCAATATGGCATGTGCTCCTCTGATCTTGAAGCAAGTCTAGAATTTCATAATAGATAGTGCCTATGACCTCCATTGTTTTTATAACGTTCATGTTGAGGCAATTCCCAATGCCAATGAAAGTATTCAGTGACTTCTAGGCATACCATTGGTGGATCAAATGAGGTCATATCACTGAGGTGGAATCCAATATTGGAGGCCCAGTTCACTTGGAAAGATGGGTTAAATCCAAACCACTGGACCTTACCAGATTACTGAGCTGAGGAAAGTAATATTAAATCTAAAAATCAAACTGACTTGTCCTTCCTTTAGTGCCTGCAGATATCAAACATAAGTAAATAGAAAATCCCACCTTCACTGCTCAGAGCCATCATTTCATTTAATTATTTGTTCATATTAATGTACAGAAATTACCAAAGTAAATTCATAGGACTTCCAAATCCATCCAGAATAACTAACATAAAGCAATTAGCTATATCGTGTTTACCTTTTGCCTGCTATTGCCCTCTCAATCAAATAGTATGATAATCTTGAACAGTTAACTTATTACTTCTCACTGAAAGAATTTAATCAGCATGTCATGTTTGTAAAATTGGTGAATTCTCTGATGACATCTCACAGTTCAAGCATTTTACAAAAGCAGATTGAAAACATTCTAACCTCTGCTGCCTACTCTGCATTTTTGAAAAGATTCCAACCTCTGCTGCCTGCTCTACATTTTATGAGACATATATCTAACTTGTCAAGCTGATTCAGTGGTGAATTTTATTCACAATGCAGATCTTCATGAAGATAAGCGTTATTTGGCCAACAATCTGGGTACTACACCAATAACAATTGCACAGGTATGTTTGTTTCATTTTACTTACTCTCGATATTAGATTGTTAGGTTGTTAATAATAAGGGCAATTCCAGTTTAGGTGAAGTTGCTTAGATGTTCCCATGTTTGGGATTTTAGCTTGGACAACTTTTGAATTTAGATGATGGACATGCTTAATAAAACTACATATACACCCTACATGCTCCACGAAAAGATATGAAGGTCTCTATTTATCTCAGGGTGAGGAGTTGAGGAAAGAGGTCGGTGCTGCTGCATACATAGAGTGCAGCTCAAAGACTCAATAGGTATACCATCTGATATGTGCCATGTTCATATTTTCCTTATGCCATGAAGTGTTGTCATCTAATTTCTGTTTATCTTCTCCAGTTTAATGGTCTTAAATAGTGGTTGTAGTCACACTGTAAGGTGAATTAATATAAAGAAAAATTTATATATCTGATATTAGGGGTTTCAAAATGACCCGAAATTTCAAAATGAATGCCTACCATCTCAAAAGTTATTACATTTATGGCAACATAAGTATAAAGCTTTATACTGTAAATCCTGATAAACTGAGTTGGTAACAACTTCCTTAGAATGCGTAGTAAGACTTGGATTTAGAAGAAAACATGCTCACTAAGGGCATAGTCTACCTAAAGGTTGAAAGTTAGGGCTACATTATCATATACAAGTGTGTTCCATTTGGATCAAATGAGGTCATATCACTGAGGTGGAATCCAATTTTGGAGGCCCAGTTCACTTGGAAAGATGGGTTAATTCCAAACCACTGGACCTTACCAGACTACTGAACTGAGGAAAGTAATATTAAATCTAAAAATCAAACTGAGTTGTCATTCCTTTAGTGCTTGCAGATATCAAACATAAGTAAATATAAAATCCCACCTTCACTGCTCAGAGCCATCATTTCATTTAATCATTCGTTCCTCCCCCACACACGTACGAATGAAAGATAAGGTATGGCTAAATTTACTGCCCATCTGATGAACTCAAAAGTGACAAACCATTTTTCCATAATCTCATTAGCATTCATATCCTATGGTTTGTAGAACTTAATATGATGGGAGGTAAGATTTTGATAGGAACCCCCACCATTTATGCTTAGCATTCCAACACTTATTTTCACAATCTCCTTTTCTATGGTATTATTCAGGCTACCGCAGGCCCTCAAAACCTGGTTTTATTCTATAAACATAAAACTGTTTGAGATCCCTTAACCTCCTGTTAACAATCTGGATTAACTTGGGTTTCACATCTCTTCCTAATTATGATTGAGGAGTCTCCAATTACTTGCTCTGCCAATTCCCCTTGATTAGATATTTTCTAGACCTTGATAATATATTAAAATGTCATCACTTATGCTTGGTTGTTGGTGGATTCTCCTAACTCCCAAGAAAACCTTGCTTAGATTGTGCCAGATATTACTTAATGATGAGACTATTACTGCAAGATGATTTGTTCATCTGAATCTCTTGTGCTGAGATCAGCCCCCTTATAAGTAAGTGCATTGGTTTATGAGTTAAATGTTATATAGACTTGGATAAAACTTATTGTTTTAGGCTTGAGGTCAATGATTTATCTTCAGTAATAATTCTTGACAAGTTAATGCTAGTGGGGAAGGCCACCCCATTCATAATGTCAATGATAATTTTGGAGTCCTCTGCAATTTTCATGTCTCAAATCTCTAATTTGGATGTCAGTTTTAGGCCTTTGCATAAAATGTGTCCTGCAATATTATTTGTGGTTTGGTCACATGTTCATGCTTGAGAAAATTTTAGTCTGGTCTTTTCTCATGGATCCCTTGAGCACCCTCCCCATGCTCTGCCTGGGTTTCATTTTGCTCTCCCATCAAGGAAGAATATATTACCATATACATGAGAGAGTGGGCTGGACTGGGGAAAGAATCTCAGGTGGGGAGTCTGAAAATTGAGTCCACTCTTCATGACCCCAACCTTTCACCCATTGCAATTACTTGTTTGTATAGTGGATTGCCTCATTTTGATCTTTTGCAGCAGGCCCTAATTTTTTCACTAATGAACATCGTTGCTTTCATGGCTTCCCTTGCCTTAATGGAAGATGATCTTATTCCAAATTTTCCAAGTGACAAACTTTGGAATAAGATTCCATAATTTGGAAATGAAAGATGTTTCCTTGAGAGAGCTTGGATAGTGATTATTCCAGGTGAGGACAAAATCTTCCCAAAACCTCTGGTCTTGTGAGATCCTGTGTGCTGGTTCTGGCCGAAAAGGTTTATCAAATTTCTTTAGCTTTTTTGCTATGTGAAAAGAGTAACGTTTTTCATGTATGCTTTAGAAGTATTGTAGACATAGAAGGCCTGGATAAACCTTGTGTAATTTCTCTGCTACCAGTGGTTTGTTGTTAGGACTGTAATGTACCTGAAAGCAAATGGCAAACCAATACTTCAATACTGATTTGACCTAAAAGTAAAAGCAAAAATATAATAGACATGAAGCTCAAAATATCAAAAGTAAGAGCTAAAAGCATAAAATAAGTATTTGGCACACTCACAAGTTACAGCCAAGAAGATTGCACCTGCAAATCCGATTCTAATGGAGGAAGAGATATCTGAGAGAAACTTTGTTGATTAAACATCTGAAATAAAATTTACAAAAAAATGAACAGAAAATATTGAAATAAACAGAAATAAACAAATCAGAAGTCAAATACTGGAAGCAATATTTAGTCAAGCATTTGAAATAGGAATGAACTACATAGATCTCATCAAGTAAGTTTGGCCACATATATTGCTGGCCATTTTCTTCACACAGATAAATAAATTCCGCATTGAAAACTACAGGAAAATTATTACTGATTGGTCATACATCATAGTAATTTTGCGGAGGGCATAATCTACAAGACTGTATAATAAGAAGAAGAAACTCAGCAGAAAGTTTTCAATCAATAACAAATCCATTTGTTGTATTGCTGGCCTATTTCTTTATCTTTAACTGCTACTCTAACAGAATCGATCGAATCTTTGGAAGAGAAGTCAAAAGTGGATTGGGCCTCAGCAGTCCTTTGGGAGAAATCGATTTTAATAAATTTTATAGTCCTGAAAATGTGGGTTTTCATGTTGCTTCTGTGCGTTCAAAACAGAGAATGAGGAGGCCTGGTTCTCATGGTTCCATGACAGATTTGAAAGTTGCAGCAAGCAGGAGACTGGATTCAAGCCTTAGGCTTTCTCTTGACCTTATCAAGGAACCCAGCAACCCTCTGTTTGATCCTAACTTGCTTGCTTCATTTGAGAGGGCGTTGGAGAATTTGTCTGAGGAGGAGTGGAATGCCATTAGAAATGCAGAGGGGCGGCATCGCAGGAAGAGCCCAAAAGAGGGTGTTTTAACTTGGGCCCTTGAATCTGATAAAAGCAAGGACAACCCACTTTTGAACTTTGAGGAAAAATGCCCTTCTGGGGGGGCCAATGCTGTGGTTCTCTATACCACTACTTTGAGGGGTATCATGAAAACATTTGAGGACTGCAACAATGTGAGAGATGCACTTGAGAGCTATGAGATTTGTATCAGTGTAAGGGACGTGTCTATGCATTTGGAGTTCAGAAATGAGCTCAGAAAATTGATGGGTGGCAAGCTTGTAATGTGCTGATGAGGTTCTTAAAATCCATGAAGAAGGTAAAATGGTAGAGCTGCTTGCAAGGATTCCAACAGCCATGGCTGGCAGAGTCTGTGATGGGTGTGGAGGGGTAAGATTTGTTCCTTGCATGGAGTGCAGTGGAAGCTGCAAGCTTGTGAATGATGATAACATGGTGGTGAGGTGCCCTGATTGCAATGAGAATGGCTTGATTCAGTGCCCCATTTGTTGCTGATATCATTTTGAATTCAGCGTTTAAGTTCCAGATGATCCCATTCCAAAGTACATTTACATTAATTTCTGCACCTTCTTCAAAGTTAGTAAATTTTTCTTGCGTCCGATTGATTCTACAACAGATTTGGACCTTATACCTTACAGGGCTATGGACCAGTAGTGCAATATGTTAGTTGATATGTCTTGATATTAAAAAAAAAAAAAAATCTAACCTGAGAAGGTGGTTCAGATTCCAGAGCCCTTTTGTTCTTACTCAATTCGGGGATTTATGGTATTTGCATTTCATGAACCATTGGAATGAGATTCTATATATATATCTAATGCTTATATGTTTTCTTTATGATCTTTTTGAACTTTATAATACAATTGTAATGATCTTATGGTCAGTTGTAGTTCATCTAGGCTAAATAATTGTATTTGGGTGTTAGCATTTTTAGGTTCTTAGTTATCCCTCCAGTCTTTCCATATATTAGTTGATGCTTCTATATAAGCTGAATTTTTGATCTGAACACAAATGTGCTCCCTTTTCAGATTCCTGTAATTTCACTGTAAAAAAAAGTGATGTTGGGAAACAAGTACCAAAAAAGAAATAATTTAAGAGAGATGTTCAGCAGTCCATGACATTTTTCAGGTATTTGCTCAAAAATGCCTATAATTAGGCTTGCTTGAGGATGCTTCTGATTTGTGTAGGAATGTGATATAATTTGTTTATTTGTAATAACGTTATATTGATTGATCAACTTGTATTTTTATTCATTTTCTGGAATCCGACATACTTCGCCCAAGCCTTTCGTTGCATAACTTGACATTGATTGTTCGAATTCTTAGGGATATTGTTCAAATTCTTTTGACTCATATAATCTTATTTTTAATATAAATGATTTGCTTGTCTTTTAATGGCAGAGTGTTTGAGAGCCCATCCATTTGCGGAAATCTCAATGGGAGAACCCTTAAATTATATGGGAGGCATCCATGAAAAATTATCTCAATGGGAGAACCCTTAAATTATCTCCCCAGCAGGAAAACACAGGGGAAGGAGACATACCCCAGTAGATGATTTTCTTGATGTCACATCTCAAAGAAGATCCTTTTACTTTCCAGAGAAAAATCTTGCAGTGAACCCTTTGAAGACTGAAGATAGCAGAAAGTACTACTTTTATCCTGGCAGAGAATGGTGTGACACAGACAGCAGGTCCATACAGGCACATGGCGGAGGAATAATTTATGTTGAAGAGACTCAGACCTTCTACTGGTATGGAGAGAATAAAGATGGTCGAAGCTACCGTATGCACAGGAAAGGAACTGCACGAGTGAGTTAATCGTTTCTTTCACTTCTGCCGCTCTGAATGATGGATTCTATGCTATTATTTGTCTTCCTATGCATTTCATGAAAATGAACATATTTTTATGCTCTTCTGGTAATTTTATTTCTGTAGTTTTAAGTCGACAGAATGCTTGCAGAGATATTTCTGGATCTACATTCATGTAAGAGTTGTTGTATGATTTTGAACATTTAAGTTAGCTTCCCATTGTGAAAATTTACCATATCATATTCATTTGTATAAGTCCTTGATTGAACACTCTATTTCTGGCAGATTTTAAATGCTGTGGTAGAATCCTCTGCACAAGACCTTAGATGTAGATGCCAGGTTGACATTTTGAAATTTATATACTAGTAACTTTTATGGGTGTTGAATCTCTTTTCAGCAATGGAGAAGCAATTCGAAAATAAACATGAATTATGCTAGAATTGAGCCAGACAAAAATAGGTGGGCTTGGAGCTGGTTAGAACGCTGGATGGCTACAAAGCTTTGGGAGAATAGACTCATGGAACAAGCCCAAATGGATTCTTGTGAAATTCAGTCTCTCAAAAGCTATGATGATGCTGGAGAGAATCTGAGGAAATCTCATCAACCAGGCAAAGTTAAAGTTCACAGAAACAATCTTAGTGTTCGTGTTGGAGAGTAAAATTTTGAGTTCAAAAGCCGCAGTGCTCAACTGTTGATTAGCTTCTTGGTTGGTGGCTGTGAGGAGCTAAAAGTTTGGTTTGATCTGGTGATTGGAGACATGGTCAGCTGGATTGCATTTGAGTCTTTGAGGAAGCCACTTACTAGAGAACTGTGTTTAAGGGAAAAAACAAATCAATAGCAGAAGCAAAAGAGCATGAATTTTCAGCTAAGCTTCTGGTTGTTATCTTAGCTGGCGTTGCAGATTCAAGGCATAATGGGAGTATTTCTTTATAGAAGCCAAACAAAGATAACTGGGATATATCAAAACATTCTTGCCTGTATTCCTGCAGGCATATTGATGGTACTATATGAGTAAGGAGTGTGTACACTTTAAGTTAGTGATTTGAGATGGGATTTCTTTAATAGTGACGTTATTGGGCTTCTTGCCCAGTTTAATACTGTGTAAAGATTTCAACTTGGAATGAGATTCTATATATATATACAGGCATATTTATGGTACTATATGAGTAAGGAGTGTGTACACTTTAAGTTAGTGATTTGAGATGGGATTTCTTTAATAGTGACGTTATTGGGCTTCTTGCCTAGTTTAATACGGTGTAAAGATTTCAACTTGGAATGAGATTCTATATATATATCTAAAGCTTATATGCTTTCTTTCTGCATTTTTTTGAACTTTATAATACAATTGTAATGATCTTATGGTCAGTTGTAGTTCATCCAGGCTAAATAATTGTATTTTGGTGTTAGCATTTTTAGGTTCTTAGTTATCCCTCCAGTCTTTCCATATATTAGCTGATGCTTCTATATAAGCAATGAATTTTTGATCTGAACACAAATGTACTCCCTTTTCGGATTCCTGTAATTTCACTGTCAAAAAAAGTGATGTTGGGAAACAAGTACCAAAAAAGATATAATTTAAGAGAGATGTTCAGCAATCCATGACATTTTTCAGGTATTTACTCAGAAATACCTATAATTAGGCTTGCTTGAGGATGCTTCTGATTTGTGTAGGAATGTGATATAATTTGTTTATTTGTAATAACGTTATATTGATTGATCAACTTGTATTTTTATTCATTTTCTGGCATCCCACATACTTAGCGCAAGCCTTTCGTTGTATAACTTAACATTGATTGTTCGAATTCTTAGGGATATTGTTCAATTTTTTTTACTCATATAATCTTATTTTTAATACAATTCTGATCAATTCTAATGTTTCTAATGTTGTGATAATTGTTCATACAACTCTGATCAATTCTGATTGCTACTGAAGAAACTTGAATCTGATGCAAATAAGATGTTATTCTACAGTTCAGTGTTGCGGAAGTCACAGATTAGTTGATGGGTTCTGTCTGAAATGATTTAGCAGTCCCATTGACCTATTTGTTGTTATTTGTTGGACATCAATAAAATTATCTTATCATATCTCTCCATTTGGACATAACTTGGTTTTCAAATCGGGAAGGAAAACAGGTTATTAATTGATTTGGCAATATATATAATTTTATTGTGGCTTCTTCAATGCAGTGGTGCAAATATCTCTGATTGGTAAAGAGAAAAAACAGAGTAGACACCTTGCTGTTGCTCAGGACTCACTATATATTTCTCCTGATATTTCTAGTTTCTCCCAAGATTTTCAGGTTGTCAATGATATATTAAGAATTCCTCAGTTCCAAGTTTATTCTTGCTGATATTTTTGGATAATTTCAATATTTCCAATGAGTTTATATTTGGACCCTTGGCAATATATTCCCTGAAACGTTATTTGTGTTAATGCTTCGATGTGTGTTTTTTAATGATCTACAAGATGATGTGAAATTGGTTGGGAGTCAATTCAGCTGTTATATTGTTGCCATTGGTTAACTGGTACTTTTGTGATTCTGAATTCATACTATGCCTTTATAAATAACCAAATTAAACTATTTTGCATTGCATCTACTTGGCGTGATCACTGACATAAGATTTGATCTTGGGTCCCATGTTGTGTGAGAAATTTAAAATGGACAAATGCATCTTTCCTCAATCACAAGCCCTAAGTAGAATACTATAAAGTTGAATTATCATAGTCTAGAGACAACGTGTTCCCCCGATTGTTTCTATCTAAAAACATTCCTAAAAAGGAAACAACCAGTAATTAGGGGGAAATGCTATCCCCACCAAAAAAAATCCAAAAAAATAAAAATAAAAAAATAATTAAAAAGGAAGGGGTTCTTCAGTAAATCATTGCCCTGTGCTGTTGATCAGAAGAGGAATTTGTGATACTTGTATTTGTATAAGTAATAGATCTGTACAATTAAACCACTCTTCAGCAGATATATGAAACGTAAATGTTGCTTCTTTAACACAGTTCTTTCTCACATAGGCCATGGAACTGTAGGAAGGTTAGACTCTGTGAGTTGACAGAGCCCTATGTTTTCTGCATCCCCTTTAGCCATTTGTTGTATGATTTAGGGCACTTACTCCCCAGGAATCATTAGTTACAACCTACATTCCGAGAAGTACTAGACCAATGTTGTCCTTACAATATATTGGTTTTTCACAGGTGAAGATGTGTGGAAATCCTTGAACTGATGCCATATTAGTTGTGATTTATTTAGGTTACTGGCATTTTATGACAGCCAATGGAAAAAAATACATATAATTATTTTGTTATTTTAATTGTAATTTTTATTAATATAAAGGTGTATGTTTTTATTGTTTTTTATTATAATTTAATTATATTTAAATTAAACAAAAGTAGTTGCTTTGTGGTTTTTAGTGAACGTTAACCACCATCATCATCAAATGTGAGAACTAGTTTATATTTTTCAAAATTCAATAATTAAATTAACGATAGAGAACAATAATATGAAAACTAGTTCATACTTTTCAAAATTGAATAATTAAATTAAACAATAAAAAATAATAATTATCCTTTTGCTTAAATGTAAAAACTAATTCATATTTTTTAAAATTCAATAATTAAATTAATATTAGATAAAAAATGCTAATTATACAACCTTGTTCAAAATAATATACACTTTACCATA
>APFE031463216.1:0-15778 GCA_000404065.3 Pinus taeda
ATTTTGGGGCAAAAGCCCAATTTTTGTTGTATAAAGAGGTAAAGTCTTCAGAAATTATGGCCGCAAAGCACGTAGAAAATTAAAGAGCCATAAAGGCTTTTACCCTTCTTTTATGTAAGTTGAGTTAGCTTTTGAAGGTCTACCCATGGTCCGCGAACCATGGGATTGTATAAATAGGTGTGTCTTAGAGAGTCTAAGGCATGGTCATGAAGAAGTAATAAATTTTGGTCTATGGGAGAAGTCTAAAGCGTTAGCGAAGAAGAGTAGGAAGAAAGGATCTGTAGCTGTGTGCACAAAGGCTTAGAGTAGAGTCTGCAGCTGAGTGCATGGACCCCTGTCGCTGAGTGCATAGGGAAGTATTGAGTCCATAAGAAGAATTGAGTATTAATAAAGAAGATTGTTGCAGAAATACTTGTGTTTATCTCTTTACTTATGTTTATATCAATGCGCCTTATTTTATAATAGGTTTATGAAATAATGATGTATTGATGCGCGACTTTACATGACCCATATTGTTCTATGAGCACAATTACTATTAATTGTTTACGTGAAGATTATCTTGTTGTATGTTGATGTTATCGAACACTTAAGCTTATTTGAGTAATTATTGGGTTATAAGTAATCTTATATGCGTGTAAGTAGTGGATCCACTGATTCAGGTTCAACAAAAGACAATCGTAGACCTTTGCGGAGGTCTAGAAACTGATTAAAAGAAGTTACATTGATAAGCCTTAAAGGCTTAACGAACTATGCGAAGGCAAATTTAGGGCATAAAATGACATCACGCTCTTCTCTGGGTGCAGAAACTTGGTTCCAGCATCCCCCCATACTGCTTCGGGTGAGAATTCAGTCTGCGCTCCATGGATTAATGCTGGAAGGGCCAGTAGTGTAGGGATTTTTTTGGTGCAACTAACTCTGAACCTGGGTTAGGACCCACTAAGCCAACAATAGGAATAAGGAAATCACATCCTTGGAGGAAAATTTTCAAGAATTGGATCATAATATTAAAAGCCATATTTTTTGTATTGTAATTCATATTGAATCCTATGAAATCTTAGAAAAATTGTCAAAGGTGATGATTGAGCTCTCATTTTATGAGGCAGAAACAAAAAATATCCAAGATCATTTGATACTGTCTCAAGAAGAATTGAGAAACAAATAAAAACAATTGAGTTATGCTAAGACAAAAAATGATAAAACATCTAAAAAATACAAAACAACTCAAGAAGAGATAAAGGAGATGAGGAGCATATTGAAGGGAAACATATCCTTGATCGAGGCTAGACATGTCATTTAGGAGGATATAATACAACATATACATTCCATCTTGGGGTATTTTCAAGTTGTTGATGAAGAGAGGACTACAATCGATATTGTTGTTGAGCCTATGAATTCATGCAAGAAGGAAATGCATAAAGGGGCACAGAGAGCTAGTAATATCATCAAATTTATAAATGAGAAATCAACAAAAAATTGAAAAAAATACATATTGTTGATAGGGCTAAGGTTATTATGGAAATCACTAGAATCATTGAGAAAAATAACACGCACATTCAAACTAAAATAAATTTAGAAGAAGTCAAAAATTTTGTTGTCGTCTTTGACTCCAGGTTTGACCATATATAGAGAGTTGGGTTACTAGGATGCTCGAACACAAATTTAATCTTAATGCCATGGGAAGCCTAAGGAAAATAATTGACAACTACAAAATGCAGGTTAGATTCATCCTTGGAAAAGATTGTAGTCTTCAAAGGAAAGACAATGGTCAATTACCTACAAAGGGACTTCAAGTTTTTGTGGTTGATGAATACTTTATTTGAATCAACACCGTATTATAAAAGGTTTTCAAAGTTGCAAGTTACATTCTGAAGGATGTTCAATGTCCAACTGCAAACAAAAATCTTTGGGAAAGATGTGAAATTTTCAAGAGGCAACAATCGAAGTCGAAGATCCAATTATTGTGCCCTAGGGGAAGATTTCTACTACCCAAGAAAATATTTAAGCATGTGGCATTTTTATTTTGTAATGATGTGTTAGTTTTAGTTAGAGGATAGTTAGATATCTAAGACAACTAGATAGTGAAACAACTAGGTAATTAAACAATTGTATATTCTAACATTTACTTGTGACTGTTTTTAAGGATATTAATTTCCTTAAAAGGCGATAGAAGAACTCCTTTAAGGGGGTTCAAGTTTTTTTATCTCAAAGATTGGTTCTTAGAAATTTTGTTGTGTAATGTGCATATCCCCTTTTGGGAGGTTAATGAATAAGATTCAAGTGATTCCAAGTGTTTGATGGTTGCAGTATGTGTTCTCCTTCTCTGTAATTTTTGCATTGTGTAATCCTTCTTTTGAAGCCCATGTAATGTAGTTGTCGTTTTATTTTTATAAATAGATTTATCAATGTTTTGTGAATAGCTAAAGATAACTATAAATTTTTATCTAATAATCTTGAATGAAGTGCTCCATTGTTTCATCATTTTTTTCTATCCCATTCCATGTTTTCTGCTAGAGATCTAGTGTATAGGATTCTATTTAGCTCTGTACACCTCTTCTTGTATTTTGTGCAATTATTCTCACCATTCGACAATTTTAGTTAAAGGTTGTAACCATAGATATGCAGGCATGTTGAAGTTCCTTATCAGTTATCCCAAGATTCAAATCACTTTTCACTCAAAGGGTTTGTTTCTGAGCAAAAGGAACAAGAAAAATGTATAAATTTTGTTTAAATTAAGAATAATGAATAAATATTTCAAAGAATTGTATGGATGTCAGAGGCACTAACCTCTTTTCAACCCATGGGTAGTCTCTAGGGGTTACAATGCATAGGATTATCATACTTTATGGATGTCCATAGGCATTCAAGTTGTTAAAGTTCACCGACAAGAAAGGGAAATGTAATAAATATGGTAATACTATTTATATCCACCATGCACTAATGATTACCTTAATGCAGGCTAGATAATGTTATTCTTCTTCTCTTTGTCACGATCATTTTTACTTTCACCTTCATATGCTTTGTTAGAGATTTTACTAATTCATAATGGTATAGCATGGATTATTTCTTTACACATTTGTAAAGGTTAAGATGATTTATGGTGTACATAAACATGGTTTAATTGACTTTAAATATGACTCAAAAATAAATATGGATTAAGTTTACATGTTTTCCTCTATCTCTTTAATAATTAACTTAGTGTTTATTAGAGAATTTATCATTTTTTAATTGTTGGTTATTGGTAAGTTTAATGAATATCTTCAGTTATGTGTCTCTGTGTGTGTGAAATTTGTTGATTCTTAATTTGATATGATACATTTTCTCCTAAATTAGAATGTGTAATTGTGGAGTTGAGTTGTTGGTTTGATGTCTCTATAGGGTAATGAGTTCGTATTTAGTAAAATACCTCTATGTATAAATTACAAGTGAAATCAATAAGATAAATAATGCAATATTATTGTATTATCATTCTATTCATGTTAACTTCATTCTTGTGTTCCTTCTTCAACTCTTTTATGGTAAATTTGTTAACCTATTTGAGAGTAGATATTTCAAAGAATGTGGGAGACACCATCAAAGAGAAACATATGTTTTAATGTTCCTATCATTTTATCTAAGACAATCTTTTAAAAGAAAAAGAAAAAAGAAAAAAAAATAGAATCACAAGAGTAAAGAGATTGCATGTTAAAGGTAGAAGAGTTTCATCCTCTAGTAAAGAAAAACAAAAATTGTTTCCTTCTCATGTGCATGGAAGCAACACAAAAAGGCCATGCTAAATGAAAGGGAAGCAGAAGCCATATTGTTATAATATATTCTATGTAGCTATTGGTCGATTTTTATGGAAATAATATTTTCTTGTGTTGTACCCTCTTATTGATTGTGGAACTCAAATTTCTAGAGAAATATTGTATGTTTTCTTAGATATTTATTATGGTGGTTGCACTATTATCCAGAAGATATTTAATTCTTCTTCTTACTTAGGTAACCAATTGATATTGGATAATATATTTTTCCTATATTATCCTTTGATATTATGAAACTGGATGTGCATGGTGAGAAAGGTAAGATGAATAGTAGTGCATTGACTTTGGAAAATCGCATATATATTTGTTTGTATGCAAAAGAAAAGGCATGCAGGCTTGGTTAACCCTAAGGTATTTTTATTTATGAAAATGATAAATTTTTGAATGAACTATAAATATTTAGTGATTCTAAAAAACTTGAAGGAACCTCCAACTATTGTTCATGGAAATACTTTATCAAACTCATCCACATTGAACAAGATGCTTATTCTTTTGTTGATGTAATATAACAACAACCTAAGGATCCCACTAAAAATGTTGAGTAGAATAAGAAGGATATCAAGGCTCATATGATCATCTCAGTGAATATGACATCATATTTGGTTGTGCATGCAAGGAGTTACAACATAACTAAATATTTATGTGACATGTTGAAGTACCTATATGAATCTTTGAGCATGTCAAGAAAGATGCTACTCATAAACAAGTTGAATGCAAGCAAGATGCCAAAGGGAGAGACTGTATATTCATGCTTTGATGGAGTTAAATATATTAGATGCCAGTTGCATCACATATGAGATAAACATAAAACAAAGATATCGTTCTCATAACCTTCAAAGGATTCTCTAATGATTATTTTCGTGTAATGTCATTGATAAAAAAAATTGTACCTTCATTTGAGAATTTTTATGAGATGTTTGAATTTGAAAAGATGTGAAAGAAGGTGAAGATTTAGGATTAGTCAAATGATGTTGAATTATGGTCTAAGACTAGTGTAAGAACAAAGCATGAAAACATCCATGTGCAGTGATGGTTAATTTTCTTTATCTAAAGGAAATTTTGCAATGCCCCGTACTAATAATCATAATAATATGAAATAATATTAATATATAAATAAAAATAAATAAATGAAGAAGGAAATAAAATAATAAATTAACAATAAAAAATAAAAGATAATAATAAAGAAATAAAATAACAAATAATGAAGAAAAATATAATAATAAGTAAAAGAAACAAAAAGAAATAAAAGTTGGCAAGATGACACATGGATTGTGCACATGTGGATCTCTTTCCAATCCCCTTTACTATTTTTAGGATAGTTGGCTCTATTTAATGGATAAAAAGGGAGATGAGAAAAATTCATTCATTCTCTCATTCTTTGAGGAAGGGAATGTTGTGAGACAAAAGGCACTAGCAGTAATAAGTTGATTGATGTCTCGGGTTTGACAGATGCAAGAAATATTGGTTGTATCTCATCTAAGGTTGGGTGGAGATGTTGGGTGTGAAGCCTGATTATCTTTTGTATTCGAAGGTATCGCTACATTGGACCCCAATTTGTAATGGCACGGAAACACCACCAGTAAAATATTCGATGCAGGGGGGTCCATGGGGGTGCAGCTACGACCTTTTAGGAGCCCCCCCCGATCGGGGGCAGCGCCTCCAAAGCTAAGAATAGATGTAAAATTTCCTTGTAAAATGTTTTAATTTCATAGTCAATTTGGGCCATTCATTAGGCGAAGATTTGATGGTAGAAGTTATGTTTAATTTAGGGTTTTTTTTCCCTAGAAGGCAACCCCTCGCTATATATGAGGGAATTGTATTGCGACTATGTATATATGTATTCTGAGTGAGGAAGAGAGAGGAGATTGAGAGCGAAGAGGGAGTTACAGCGGATCTGTTGTAGGTTATATCTCTTTAGTTTGCTGGATAATATAAAAAGAAGGACTGGCTGTTTCTCCGTGTACGTAGCCCAAACTGGGTGAACCATGTATATCCGTGTCTCTCTTCTTTTATGCATTTTCTATGTTTATATTTCTGCAATATTTTATGTTCCATTGCTCTATAATATATAATTTTCTATAAGGAGATTCATCCCAAACACTTTGATGTGATCAGTGAGATATGGATAGTTTGACAACTTCATGATCACTAGTAAGGCATATCATCGCTCCACACGTGCACTGCTCTTCTCAAATATTTGAAAATCCACATGGTAATTAATTAAGTAGATATGTTGATTGATAATAACATGGTTGATGTATTTAGTTTTGTATATTTTAATTTTGGGTTGTTATATTTGATTTTAGAGCCAGGTTTACACTCTGTGTACCTTCAGAAATTAAAAATTTAAGATGTATTTTTACTACAAGATATAAATTTGAACTTAGGGAGTTTTTGTTATTATTCTATGTGTATTTGGAAAAAATTCTTAAAGTTTTGGATTTAATGTTGCAATTATCTGGTGGGAAGTGATCCCTTTAGGTGGACCTGCATGGATATTCCCTTAAAGAAAATAATGAAAATAAAATATAAAAAAACCCATATAGGAAGCTCAATTAATTATCATTATGTTATGAAAATATCAAGGTCAGAAGGGAGAAACACTTTCGCATAAGAAAATTATTCTTCTAGTCCACTAAATATTAGTGATAGTTGATTAATGATTTGACAACTTCCTTGGTGTATACCTAATGAATATTGTCTAAGTACTAAGGTGAGCTATGAAAATATAATATATGTTATAAGAAACTTATGTGATGATGGTGAAGAAGTGTCTTTCTCAAAGGCAGAAATATTTCATAAGAATATCAATGCATAGGGGTCAACAACATTAATAATGACTAGGGATGATTCGTCTGAGTTATAGTAACCATCTAAATATATTTTAAAGACAATTAAATAGGGAATTTTGATTAAAAGCACTTGTGGTTGTTTGACGATAAACCAATAAAACATTTTAAAGGTTTAAATGATCAATAATAACAATTGAAGCACAAGAATGATTGTTGCAAGAGATTTTATAAGGAGACCACAAGAAGGATCATGAATTTATAATTTTGATTTTGATGATTTAAGAAATTATTATATGATGAATAAAATCTTAATGATGAATTTCACTGAATTTCCTTGGCGAAGGAAGAATACATGACTATATATGAAGGCTAAAGATGATGAGGCTCATTCGAAATTTAACGATGTACTTAAATGACTACTAAATTGTCAACTCCCTACTTGGAGGAACATGAAAAGTCTATTGAAAAGTAATTATAAGCTTGATGAAAACATGACACTAATAATATTGATGAGATAACCTAGATCTTATGCGGATGTTAGATAATTATATTTCATCATTGGTGTTCATTGTTTAAGCAAGAAAATGAAAATAATTTTTAGGATAAATCATGATAAGAGTGTTTGTAGTGTAGTATTACTCTAGAATTGAGATGATTCTGAAATTTATGATGTTATGGCATGAGTTTATATTGATATCTGGTTCCAAATATTATGTGAATCATAATATATATATATTTGATACAAATATGTTGATGTTATAACTTATGATGATGTGAATCATGTTGTTATTGCATGCATATTTTATGACATGCATGAACATGTAGTTCTTAGCATTCATAATGTTGTGATAACAATGATGATAAATTCTCATGATGGCATGCAAGAGTTGGCATGTGGATTATTTTCTATGACGTTATGATTATAATTAATGCATGGTTTGCATGTTGATATGTTGTGATTGGAAGGAATTTCAAAAATGGACTGAGAGGGCCAACTTATTTGTTGATCTCATGGGATCCCATACCTATGAGGGAGAATATCTAAACCATATGGGCTAGGGATAGATTCAACCAACACTACATATGCCAGTGTTATTTTTTCTTTTGTAACTCTTGATGGATAGCTCTTAAAGAACTATGAGACCATCTTGAGGAGGCCAGGCGCCTATAATTGGATTGGGATGTTGAAGTCCACAAGTGGTGTGAGGACATTGATTCCTTGGGTTGTGTGCCATATTTTGTTGTGAATGGAGTTGGGTCATCCTTGCGAGATGCCCAAAGTCATTGAGTATTGGGAGTCAATGCATTCCTTGGGGAAGATGAGTTCTAATCCCTGGGGCAAGTCTTAGGGCTATGGTATATACTAATGAGGCTATATGCCTGGTTCTAGAAGTTGGGAAAGAGGCTTGAGATTCCTCTGATTTTCCTTAGTGATTTTATACTTTTGATGCCTAATGGTATACTAGTTTAGCAGAGGGTTTTGGGAAAACATGGGGTAATAAATAAATCAAATAATAGCAATAGTAATAGTAATAAAATTAACCTCGAGACATAGTTATGTAAAGAGGGGATGTATGTAATGCCCTGTACTAATAAATATTAATATTAATAATAATAATAATAAATAAAATAATATTAATATATAAGAAAATTAATTTAAAATAATAAAACAAAAAAAGAATAAAAAAAAAGATATAATAAACAAATAAATAACAAATAACAAAGAAAAATATCATAATAAAATAAAATAGAATAAATAAAGGTTTGCATGATGACACATGGATTTTGCACATGTGGATTCCTTTCCAATCCCCTCACTATTTTTAGAATTTTTGGTTCTATTTAATGTTGAAAATGGGAGATGAGAAGCATTCATTCATTCACTCATTCTTTGAGGAAGGGAATGCTATGAGATAAAAGGCACTGGAAGTAGTAAGTTGATTGAGTGCTCGAGGTTGACAATTGTAAGAAATATCAGTTGCAACTCTTCTAAGGTTGAGTGAAGAGTCATCCCCAACAATTTTGGGTAGGAATTGGGATTTGAATAGCATGGCAACTTCATGATCACCAGTAAGGCCTATTGTCACTACATAGGTATGTTATTATTTTCAAATATTTTGAAAATCCATATGGTAATTAATTGAGTAGATATGTTGATTGATAATAGCACAATTGATGTATTTATTTGTGTGTATTTTAATTTTTGGTTGTTACTAGGAATAAGTAACACTAAAGCCAATTGTATTGGTCAAAATTATCCTAGAAATGGAGCGAGAATATATGTGTCCATGCAATTATTATTATTATTTCGATGGATTACAAATGTTAATCCTAGAGTGAAACATTTCACTATAATAAGAAAGGGCATATTGTGGAATATTGTCCCAAGAAGAAACTAGCCTCTTGGAAAAGGGCATGCATCAACAACATGTGAAGAATGAATTCCATCAAGATAAGGTTATCGATCGAATGGATGAGTTTTCCAATCAAATATAAAATTGATCATTATTATCTTCCATTTCTACTAATGTTTTTTGCAAAGATATCTTGTCTATTGACTTTGGTGCAATCAAGCATGCATCTCTCAATAAAGAGGTATTTGTAGAGGCTAATGAGTGTAGTTGTATAGATTGATTATTTTTGGGTGATGACCAATCCCATGAGGTAAAAGAAGTAGGAATTTTTCATGTTAAAATGTAAAGTGGAGGTATAACATTGATCAAGAATATTTTTTTTTTTTTAGCATAAAAAAGATTTTTTTTCAATTAGCATTATTTTTGATAAAAAAATAAAGGTCAAGATAATTGAAGGTAATTATTTAATCCAAGATTGTAAGGATGGAAGTTCAAGGTGATCTATAAGGGAATTAGATATGGTGGCTTGTATATATTGATTGTCGTTGTTTTTTTATCATCGAGCACTATTGCATGATGATGGAAAGCTCATAGAGCTATGACATAGAAGAATTGGTTATGTAAATATTGAAAATCTAAGGAGATTTTAAAAAATAATAATAGGCATTCCACATTTTAATGTGATAAAAGGAGGTGTGTCAATGGTTTTTATATGGAAAAGTATTATAGGGATCCTTCTTAAATGATGAAAAAAAACTAGGAATATTTGGGACCTTGTTCGACTTTGTGTCATGTCCGGACCATTAGTACTCTTATCCTTGAATTCTCTTACTTTGTTTCTCTCCTAGATGATTTTAATATAAAATTTTGGATATATTTGATGATAAAAAATAATGAATTATTTAAATGGATGAATTTAAATACATTGTTGAAAAGAAAATACAACATAGTATCAAAACCTTTAACTCTAATGAGTTTATCTCTTTTTGCATTGGGGTGTACAAGTCTAATGAGTTTATCTCTTTTTGCAATTGATCTAGATCATGAGGGAGTAATATGTTTTCTACACTATTTAACTAAATAGGATAATGGAAAGGAAGAATGGGAGCATTTTTGGAATTTCATGATGCATGATGAAGCATTTTGGTATGCCTTGTTTCCTTGAAGAAGCATGTGATATTGTTGTGAACATATTAAACAAGTCATCTCATAAGTCATTAATGGATGTTACACATGAGGAATATTTTTTGGATTGAAATGTTATGTTGATCATTTTAGAGTTTTTGGTTCACTTGCATATTCTTACATACTTTTTAACAAGAGAGCACAACTTGGGGTTACTAGAAAAATAAGCATGTTTATTGGATATAGTGATGTTTCCAAAGCATAAAAAAACATCTCAGTGAAAGAAAAAATTATATTATGTAAATATGTTATTTTTTATTAATCTAGATTCAAAATGATATATAACACTGTTGATTTGAAGGATCCTTGTAAGTTTACTCAAATTACAAGTCATTGGATGCAGAATTAAATTTCATATCCAACAAGTACCCACAATACATACTTTTGAGTAGATCCACATCGAGAAAAATTTAAGATACATGAATAATGTAACACATTTTTCCATGTATCTTGATTTTTTCTCGGTGTGGATCTATTCATAAGTATGCAAAGTGGGTACTCATTGGATGTGAAATATAATTCCACATACAATGAGTGCATACACTTGTAATTTGCGTAAACCTACAATGGAATGAGTTAAAAACATGTCTAGAACAAGTAGTTTTCTTCTTTTTCCTCCAAAAACATTCTCCTATGGGGATGACATCATCATCTTAAATCCTATTGGTTCTCTTAAATTTGATTTTGGGTGTGGTCACGGAGGTCAATTACGTTTTTTGGCAAGAATGCAGCGTTGGAGGTGAAGAAAAGCAACGTAATTGAGTGCTTTTTAAACACTCAGCCAAGCACTATTTTAGCCCTATATCAAGCTATTTGATGGCTTAAATATTGCTCGATCAAACTATAAAACAAACCCATCTTGTTTGAGTTATTTTCTCAAAATTCCTTCCCATTATTTTGGATTTTTTTTTTAAATATGGTTTTCCATTCTTCTACTTTTATTGCTTGTAAATGAATAAATGACTTAATTTTAAATAAAAACCACGACAAAAAACCATCACAAGAAAACCACCATAATAACCCACAATAGGGAAACCATCACATAAAACCGCCATTGAAAACCATAGGAAACCACCAGCGAAAACCCTCTTTTTAAGAATAAATATATTTTTATAGGTTAAATGCATGGTGAAGATTTTATATGTTTAAATCATAGTATTTATATTTTTTCATAAAAGCATTTTTTCCACAAGATATATCTCATAAAAAACTTGCTAGGTACATTGCATTGGCCACACCCTCAAAAACATTTAGAGACTTATGATTTCTCTTAGTCATTTGACTTCAAAATGAGGAAAATAATTTCATTGGAAAGTTGAATTGTCCTAATCCATACACATAACATTAGAATTAGCATTAGACAATGAATACCTAATCCAAGCACAAACAAGAAAACAAATCTCTATTCTATTTTTAAGAAAGAACTACTTTGACTATTAGAAAACCTAATATAAAAGATCTAAAGTTGTAGAGTGAAAAAATAATAGTTTATACAAGCCAAAAAATAGAGGTCAATGCAACTTGTAAATATGTACTTTGCAATATACCAAGGATATGCCTAAAGAATCTTATTACATGAAGTACAAAATAATAAAATTAAAGAATACAACACTTGAACGCAATGTATCATGTACAACTAGTAATAACTTTAGCTAAAAATATATATAGACAATGATCTCTAGATTTGAAGAGAAATATATATTCAACAAAGGTTAGTTTCTAAATAATTCATACATATAAATATGTTGATTGTTATAAAAACATAAAAATGAAATTAGCTGCATGGATTTAATGAATTAAAGAACTAATTTTTTTCCATATATTCAACCTCTATTATTTTCATTTTAAAAATTACTATGGCAGTCATAACCCTTATTTCCATCATTATTTAACCTTAATATTACCATATTAATCAAAATCAAACCCAAGTTATCCTAAATACACATATCATAACATTTTCCTTAATTTTTGCATGAAAATAATGTAGGAAATCCATCAAAATACACACTATTATCTTGAGTTAAAAGAATACTATTTTGTTGGATCATTAATGCTTATGTACCCTCCAAAATAGCTTAGTAGGTAAGTGTGGATCTTCTCCAAAAATTATTGCTATTTATAAGATTTGATGTAGTCTTTTTTCAATCATTCTTATCCCATCACTTCATTAACGTATTAGGACAATTCACATTGAAGCTAATTCTAGAATTATTATTTCAATTATATATATTTTTAATTATTAATTTTATATTTTAATTAGATATATTATTTATAATTTAATACAATAATAATGAATTTATTGATATAAACAATAATTCAAATTTCAAATATTTTTACAGTGTAAATTTAATATTATCTTTATTAAGAATGACCTATTTATGAATCATCATGGGAGGGAGGGCTTTCATCTGCATAGAGTCAATGGTAGGCGGTGACAAATTTAAGCTTCTCATCAATGTCCAAGGCCCCCCACATCATAGCGATCTGCATCTGTATGAGACAAATATAGTGGTTTCAATGAAATCTTTAAACAACTTCCTCGGTTGCAAGTGTGAGGGCGTAAACAATTTTTCATTTGGCTTTAAGATGTTTTCCTATCATCCAGAGGGCCACAAAGTTGTCTTGTCTACAAACATGTAGGAGGTATTTATGATAGAGCCCTTCCCTTTTGTAGAGATACCATTATTCAACTTAGACATAGTGAATTTCATCCTTCTCTGTGGTGAGCTACATCAATCTCGTAGTTTTTGTAGATCCGAGGTGTGAGGACTATTTACAGCCATATTTAATTTTCTTTCATATCACATTGTGGACAGGGATTTAAGGCTTTATTAGAGATCACGTATATCTCTATTAACAAATAAGGGTGCAGTTGAAGTCGGGCGATCTCTAAAACTATGGGGTCTAGGGAATTACACTCCAAAATGGTTGATAATGAACAAAGTCCCATGGTTTCTCCCTTCAGACCTGCTCATATGGCTATCAAAGAGCGAGCAAGGATTATTTTAAATTTTCTTAAAGGATCCCAATGGAAAATCCAATGTATTTAGATCCAGAGGGGCAGATATGGTTGCATATATAAAATCAAAATTTTAGAAAATTATTGGTATAATAGTTCCCTCCCAAATTTTGTTATACAAAGAGAAATATTTACAAGACTCAAAGACCCTTAAGTATTATGGTATTTCCCAAGAATCCATTGTTATTGTAACTTTGAGGGTGCGAGGTGATGCACAAAATTCAAGAAACTCTAGCAGATCAGTTTCACGTAGGGAGGAATTATGTTCAAGACTCCCCGGTGGATCTAGATCTTCCCATAATGCAACAAAAGGGAAGATGCAACCCATAGCTTCAAAAATAAAAAAATATTCCAAGTCCAAATATTTTCGAACAGATGCATCAGGCTCCAACTATGGAATTCAACCTTTTAGAGGTTAATGATCTCTTTAATTCCCTCCAATCCCAGGCTATAGTTTGCATATTCAACGGGTTTTGGCCCAAACTAGATGATCTATTTTAGTGGGTAAGCTCCACGTGGACTCCTAATTTTAATATTAATTTTTTCTCTAAGGGTTTTTTATAGCACAATTTGATACCCAGAAGGACCTGAATTTTTCTTTAAATGAGGGGCCATGGTTTTGGGGCAAATAATGCCTCTTTATAGCTCTATGGTTTCGAAGTTTCGATGTGAACATGATGGTGGTCTCCAAAATGTCAGTTTCGGTGAGATT
The DNA here is from genome assembly GCA_000404065.3 of Pinus taeda. Classification (NCBI taxonomy): domain Eukaryota; kingdom Viridiplantae; phylum Streptophyta; class Pinopsida; order Pinales; family Pinaceae; genus Pinus; species Pinus taeda. Next base: position 13,863 of record APFE031463216.1, read on the forward strand.
GCACAATATTCTTCTCCCTTTCTAGAAACACCAAGTGTTAGAAGGAATTGGAAACATGCTAGGAGAGTTCGTAAAGATGGATGTGGAAATATATCCAAAATGAATTTTAACCTATGCCAAAATATGTGTTGAGGTAGATCTCAGGAAAGGCTTATTTGATCACATCCTCTTGAGTTATAATGTTTTTTATTGGACCCTACTGTTAGAATTTGAAAATATGGCTTTCAGGTGTTGTATTTGCTTTCAGATATGACATTTACAAAATACTTTTCCATGGGAAAAGAAAGCTGAAAAACAAAAAAAGAAACAGTATCAAAATCCAAAGGGCTCGCAAGTTCTAAATTCGTACCTCAAAGAAGAAGAGGATGATGAACCATTGGATATTAATAGAAAGGAAGAGAGTCATAATCCTAAAGGCACATTGGTTAATGGTGGGGAGGAACATGTAGGAACAATGGTTCAAAGCTGAGGAGTCTGAAAAAAACAGAGAGAGGAATTACCCATTCAGTTGGAGATGAGAGGTGTAAAAAGATCATATATTTCTAAGTGTCCAGTATCAGAAACAGAAGCCCCTTTGAAGATGGATGAAAATAATATGGAAATTGTAAATACCAATCCCTCCCGAGGAGTTTGGCGAAAAGTCAAAAAAAGGAAAGGTAGAAACGGGTAGTTAAGTGTTTATTTATCATTTAACCTCAATGCATTTTATTTTATATTTATCATTATCAATTGTCAAGTGATTTGTGGTCCAATATGAATATGCTCTAATTGGACTTGGTCTCTTTATTTTCACTGAAAGTGGACTAGCCACCACAAATGTGAAAAATTGAGGAAGATACTTTTCATTCCCCCTCTACATTAGTATACACTGCCATACAAACCAACATGTGGGATCATAACAATTTCTTCGTATTTCTATCATGAAGTCATAATGTCCCTTTGTTTGACGAATTTGATTGGTGCCTATAAAATGGCTGAAAATACCAACCATTGTCATTATACCTACATTTTTTCTTAGTGACCATGTCTTTGACTTTAGAGTGAGAGCGATTGTTAATACTAGTGTAAATGAAAAAAATTTCCCTCATATATACTATAACAAAGACCCATGGGAACACCAAGAAGTCGGAGAGGCCCATTAGATTGATGGGGATTTCCAGTTCAAATTTCCACTAGTAGCTCTCTTTTTTGTTGGATTGATCATTCCTCTATGAGCACTACCAAATATTGACTAAATTTTTAATGACTCTTTGTTGTTATTGTGACAATGATTTGTAGCTATACTGACAAAAGGATATTTCACGAAACATCATTTGTAGTACACCCATACTTTTGACATTTTCTTTTATCAGAATTTTGACAATAGGATTCATCAAAAATTTTACACCAATTTGTTGCAAAGCCTCCCCAAATGATCAAAAATAAGACAACTTATCTATGTCATCAAAAAGTGCATCGGAAGACAGGGGGTAACTTACCAAAGTTATGACATTTCTATCATCGAAAAGGGCGTCACAAGATTGATGTCATCAATATTTTTCTAAATATTGCAACGAACCTACCATAGTTATGAAGTTTCAACTATCATAAATGGCATCGCATGACTGGTGGCTTTGTTAATTTTTAAAATATTTTATGACAAATCTACCATAATTGTGATGTTTCTACGGCCAGAAAAGGGGTCTCAAAACCAATGATTGTGCTAATTTTTTAAAATATCTTGCAATGTACCTACCATAGTTATGATGTTTCTACCATCGAAAAGGGCATCGCAACACTGACATCTTCAATATGTTTTTTTTAATATATCGATGAACATGTCATAGTTGTAGTGATTATGTTGTCGAAATAGGTGTTAGACAACCAACATTGATGCACCATAAGACTGATGACATTTAGAAATCACAAGCATTGAA
>APFE031463218.1:0-11286 GCA_000404065.3 Pinus taeda
ATGAAAATAAGGTTATGAATAGTCTTATAAATAAGGGCTATATAGTAGCTAGTACCTGCAACTTAGCTTAAATATAGCTTAAATAAAATAAAAAATAATAAAAACAAAGATTTCAACACAAAAATAATACAACTAATAAAATACTATATTGTGGAATGCACCGCTTTAACCAACGCTTATCTTCTCTGGTTAATCTGAGCAGGGAGGTACAATTTCGAAATTCAATTAAATTTTTTTGTCAACCTAAGAAAACATCAAATTTTCATTATAAAAATAATTACAGTACCTTGTTTCTGTTATGCTTTTTCAAAAAACAATTTTGAATTTTGAAATTCATTTAAATTGTAATTTCTTAATGATCTCGCAATTTCTTAATTACTTAATTCACATGGACTTACCAAAATGAGGTATGACAAGAGGAGTAAGTTTCCTTAGGGACTTATGGAAACCTGTTACTCGGAACAGGAATATGTTACCTAGGACTATGCCCGGTTTATGATTGTCTACCGAAGCTTGCAATACATTCGTGAGTATTCACTGATTTAAAACAAGGAGTGGGCTATTGCTTTACCAATTGACGTGTATAATTAGGTTTCACCTCAATGTGTGGGTTGCGTGGTTCAATGACGAGATGTGGCCACAGCCAGCTTAGGGAGGATATAGTCTTTGTGTTTTTTTGCTTCATTCATTCATTGATTCATCAACTCAACTATTATTTAATTTAATTTAGAATAAATTAATATGGATAATTGGAAGATGATAGCGATCAATCCAAAATATTTTTACATTTTAACATGTTTTTTGTGTTTGCTAATATTTTTACATTTTAACATGTTCTTCGTGTTTTTTTTTTTTACATTGCATATTACTGTAATACAACAATTTACATGACAAACATGACAATATCACTATAATATAACAATTTACATGAATGAGATTCATAACCAGTGTTGTATATCATGTGAAATTAATTAATATTTTACAGGGTTGTATATCACGTGAAATTAATTAATATTTTTACAAATACATCTTTCCTGATTCATAACAATCATGTGAAATTAATTAATATTTTTATAAATACATCTTTCCTAATTCATAAAAAATTAATTAATATTTTTACAAATACATTTTTCCTTATTCATATCAAATTAATTAATATTTTTACAAATACATCTTTCCTGATTCATTACAAATTGACTAATATTTTTACAAATACATCTTTCCTAATTCATAGCAAGCGTTATATATGTCAAATTAATTAACATGGAAAGGTAGGAAACCTCATAAAATTTTGGTGTAATTCTCAGATATATACAATTCCCAATTACTTCATTTAAATGGGCATCTTTCCTGATTCATAGCAAGCTTTATATATGTCAAATTAATTAACATGGCAAGGTAGGAAACCTCATAAAATTTCCGTGTAATTCTGAGATATATACAATTTCCAATTATTTCATTTAAATACAATCTCGTAGTGTCGTCCATAATTTCCAAAGTACATGTTAGCTCATTTACTGCAAGTAGAACACAACCCACTCAGCAATCTATTGCAATCCAATCTAAGAAATACAAAACAACAAACCACTATCGTTGAAAACTTATATTGCCGATACCTTTATTTGCATAATATCTTTAAAACTGTGTCCCCATCTAGTTGTGCATTAATCCTTGCACTAGAGAGCAGATGTTAATCCTTATTGGACAGGTATACCGTCCGCAATGCAGCGACTTGTTTAATACCCATGGAAGGCCATAACTCTGGAAATGGCCTTGAAATAAGACCATAAATTTATCAACTCACCAAATGAAAACCCCAAAATAGTTCAAGATTAAGATTATTTCGTGACTGTGATCATCTTTATATAAATTTATTAATATATCGACCTCGTACGAGTACCCCTTTCCGCACAGCATCCCTGGAGCAGAATATCCCAATGTTCCTACGTTTTGTCTACCAACTGTAGAATATAGTTCAAGATCAAATACCTTTATATAAATTTAATTGAAATATACAATTCTAGCTAGCAAATTTAATTTATATACGAATCTAATTAAGATATTAATTTCACAGCAAAAAATAAGGTACCAAGGATAGAAACGAAAAGATATGGTTTAGAAATTAATGTTGAAGGATAATTTTCCAACTTACCTTGAAATTGAATTCATCGATCAAACTTTCCAATTTTAAAGCTGTTACAAGCGGGAGTTCGATATAGAGATGTTCGATCTTTAGTCTCTATCAATAATTCTCTCTCCGGTACTGCCATTCCCAGAGAATTATTGATAGAGACGTAAAGCTATCGAGCATCTTTATATCCAGAACTATTGATAAATAATTCCAGATGCATTGCGTTATTCTAGGGGCTTCTCTCCGAAAGTATGTTATTTCTTTCTAAGCTAAAGTTAACTTTCTAAGAGTGACTAACCCTAAGGGCAGGCATGCAAAAATAACATCACGCAGGAATCTGACTTAAGAGGGGTGCCATATGGTTATCAAGCTAAAGTTAACTTTCTAAGAGTGACTAACCCTAAGCGCAGGCATGCAAATAGGCGTTAAATGGAACACGCAAAAATAATTATCTTACTATTCTTTTTCTGTGGGTGTCTCTGTTTTCTACAAATAACAGGGGTTTTCTTAAAATTAGATTGCTTATCTGCATAAATCAGATTATGCATGAATCAACTAACGTTTTTACCGAAAACCCACTTAAGATCTTGAGCGGCTGCTAAATGTCACAAGATCTTGAGCGCATCAAAATCGTAAACTGAACTCGACCATAACTGAACTCTATGACTAGTTAACCGCCTGTTACCACGATTTGTCTACCACTTACTCAGAGGAGCGGAGTCAATAACGCTAAGGGCATCATGCAATATATCTATGCTCACCACTCGACGGAGGTCACGCTCCAGCCATTGCTCTCTCGATTCTTAGCATTGACAAGCAAGTTTCCTAATAGTTAAATGGAATACGCCAAAATATTTGATTATGAGAATAATTTTATGTGGGCATACAGCGTTTCCTTATGTAGTTTTTTTTCTGGTTTATTTATTTATATTAATAATCAGTTTAATAGTTTATTATTTATTTATATTAATAATCAATTCAAAGAGTTTAATATGGAGTTTTTAAAAGTTTTTCAGTAGAAATTTTATGAGAGAAATTTTGGCGGCATTTTCAACCAATAGTGTGTAGCTCATTAAGCTCTAATGATTAGTTTAAATGGTTTTACATAGATATTTTTGTTTATTTATATCAATAATTAATTTAAATTCTTCAATAATTAAGGAGGAAAGATATGTGGTAATGTTATGTGAATATTTTAATTTTATCAAATAAGTTTAAAAAAAAATGCAGTTTATGTAAACATAAATATAATTAAGCATTTGAATTTAGATTTTTCTTTTTAATTTTTAATAGAAATTATTATTTTATTTTTTAAATATTAAATTTGATTTTTTTAAATATCTAAATATAGATTTTATTATTAATATTAAATTTAATTATTATTCAAAATAGATTAAAAAATAAGATTTACCATTTATTAATAGATATATTGGGAAGTAGATTGTTAGACATCATATTCTCGCTCTTTTAAATTGTGTTTCTATTTATAAAATATTAATTTAATCAAATAACATTTTATCTCTTTAATTATTACATTATTAATTATTTTATAATTATAATTTATAGAATATAAATATAAATTTTAATTTTAGAAAATAATAAAACAATTTTTAATCTCCTAAATATCTTTATCTCATTCAGAACAAACGACCCATATCAATCGGTGCAAAGAATATGTATATTTATTATAGTTTTGAAAGTAATTGTATAATTATAAAGTTTGGAAGCTCTTATCACTTTATAAAACAATAACAAAAGATAATTAACTTATAGTGGGTTAAAGTTGTGTTTTGGTTTAAACATTTAACCACATGAATGAAATATGTATCTTAAGCGTATATTAAAGTGAAGTAAAGTGTATATATCTGTAGGGTGCAACATGATGTTCAAGAACCTATTTACCTAGAAATTTATCTCGGTAATATATATATAAAAAGAGGAAATATGATGTTCAAGAATATATTTATTTAAGAATTTACTTCTATTCTCATAAAATACATATGTTTTCATGATCTTAATTTTCAAGCTTTTCTCTAGCTTAATTACTATTAAGATTCTCAAATCAATACCATTTACATGTTTTTAAAAACATCATCATGTTCTTAAGAATATTTGCAAATTTCTATGAACATATATTTATATATTGTTGATGACGATATACCAAGTGTCTAAAGATCAAATTTCTTTAGGTGAAAACTTTTTTTGCAGTGAAAAGATATTTGATCCTGCTTGAAGTTTAGTATATCTAGAGCTAAGATGGATGTAGGATGATATTATATAAATTTCACATATCTATATAAAAGTAATCTTATATTTCATTTTTATTAAGATCTTGATTTAGTCTATATAGAATGTCCACCAAATATTTTTAGTTGTAGTGAGAGTAGAGGATTTAGATTATCTTGAAAGTATAACTTCTTTTCCTTTAAATTTAAGTAAAAAAATGTAATAAAATAAAATTAAAATAAAGTAATTATAAAATAGTTTAATTTTGAAATGAGTTTTGACTTTTACCAGTATTGATAAGTCATGTTATCACAATAAAATCTATCTACAAGTTAATAATATTCATGGTAAAGTGGGTGTGAACATTCATGATTAAGAATTTTGTGTTACTATGAGTTTATGGTAAATATTAAGTTTTTATGTGCCTATTAATTAACTTTAAATGTGGTTACAAAATCATTATTAGCCCTTGCTAAGGCAAGGCTCTAGCAATGGATTTGTCAGTTGACCTTTATTAGCTTAGAATTGACCAATCCAACTTATAATATTAATGTTTGAAAATAAATATTTATGGTTAGGATGGTCAAGCATGTTCAACACAGGTATTTATGGTTAGGATGGTCAAGAATGTTCAACAAAGGTCTCTATTGTTTAATATGGTCAAACATAATGGTAAATTAAGGTCAACAATGATAACCCGTGATTAACTATGATTAAACATGGTGAACCATGATCAACTATGGCCAACCATGATCAACCATGGTCAACCCTTTAATGGTTAAACCTCTAATGTGGTTAACTATAGTCACCCCATTTTCATTATCACTCACACACCATTGTCATTATCACTCACACGGTGACAATGGAAAAGGATTTGGAATGTTGAGATTTTGATATTTAGGTTTGGAATGTTGGGATTTTTTGTATTGGGGTTTATTAATACCTTGGGCTTATAATATTGATAATATGTTGGGTTTATTAATCCCTCATGTTTATAATATTTATCCCAAGTGTTTTTAATATTAATCCCTTGGTTTTATAATATTTATCCCAAGCGTTTTTAATATTAATCCTTGGCTTTGTAATATTAATCCCTAAATTTTATATGAGAAATTAATCAAAACCTCATGGATAACTAGCAATTATAATATTAATCCCTACAATTTCTATGAGAAATTAGTGGTGGATGACTGAGCAATTAAGAATTCATTCATTAGTAACACATAATCTTGAAGTTTACAATTTTCTTTAAAACCTTTGTAAGAAATATCAAGAAAGAGAAGATACTCTTCAAGTTAACTTGGTAAATCTTGAAAAACTAAAAAGGACCATCATATTGATGCTTGAATTCATTTCAACATAAAATCTTAATTATATATGAAAGAGTGAAAAGAGAACAAATCTCATGATGTATGTGAGATAAATATTTTTTACAATATTGTGGGTTGAAGAATAACTTAGTCAAAACAACATAAGACAAGTATTAATATATTCACATTCTAACAACACTGTTATATGTCCACTATGAAACCAATATAGTATGTGTGTTTATTAAATTGTGCTCTACCTTAAGTTTAGCTATTTGGTTTTTAGCTGAGGCTTTCCCCAGAGTATTCTTCTGCATTTCTTGTGTGATTGATTTCTTCTTCATCTGTTATATGTGTTCTATTTGATCTTGCTCAAAATCGATTAACCTTCCGCAAGGTTGATTATAGAAGTAGATTAAGTATTTTGCTTCAGTACATTGCATAATCAGTTTAATCTATGGTGAAATTTCTACAAGGTATTAGAGAAAAGGTGAGCAAAGCAGAGAATAGTATACAAAGAAAGGAGAAGTTTGAGGTTTGAAGTTCTTGATTGTCAGTACAAAATTGATTTCTTATCGTATCTGAAAGTTCACCAATGGTGTTCAATGGCCTTAGAATCATGCCCTAGATGGAAGATCGAATGACATAGCATGGAAGGATTACATGGAGGTGGTGTTAGAGGACAATGGTTTGAAGGACTTCATTGATCAAGAAATCCCCAAGCTAGCAGTAGCTAATGCCCAAGAATTGGCGGAATTGAAGAAATGTGTGGCGAGAGCAAGGAGGATTCTTTTGGAGGGAGTTCGAGACCATATTGTCTCAAGTCTCCGTGGGAAGAATAATAATTTTCAATGTGGAAGACATTGAAGGATATATATTAGAACAACAGTGACTAGAGGAAGCTAGTGCTAAAGGACAAGCTTCGAAAAATCAAGTGTGAAAAGGGGGACATGATCTCTACATATTTGAACAAGCTCACCACTTGCAGGGATGAGCTGGAAGTGTAGGAATCATGACAACCAATGATGATATGGTGAGTCTTTCTCTCCTCGGTCTTCTTAAGAGCTCGCATAGCTACCAGGACTCAGTGAGTGGAAGAGAGAAATTGTTAGATTGGGAACGACTATGGTCAGATCTCATGTAGGAGGAGAGCAGGAGGAGCACCAGAGATGGTTCTTCATCCAAGGAGGATGAAAAAGATTTGATCTTAGCAAGTAAGGGAAGGAAAGGGAAGGAGAAGGATTCTCATCCCAAATCGAGTTCTTCTCATGGAGGGAAGAAGATTGACAAATCTAAAGTGAGATGCTTTAATTGTCATGAGGCAGGCCATTATGCAACTAATTTTCCATTGAAGAAATCCAAGAAGGGATCCTCGAAAGGATCTGTAGGTGAGGCATTGGCCTCTTAGTTCAAATTGGATTTTACCCTCATCGCATGCATGGTTTCATCGATGATGGGTTGTGGTTGGTTTCTTGATAGTGGAACCTCATTCCACATAACCAACGATAAGAGTTTGTTCAGTACCTTGGAGGAGAATGACCTCAAGATACTCATAGAGATGGGTGATGATTAAAGGTACCATGTTTCAGGTGAAGGTACAGTTTCTTTTTAGAGGGATAATGCTGGAGGACAAAGGCTATGATGTAGTCTTCAGTAAGGGAAAGGTTTTCCTTAGATACATCACCACAAGATAAGTGAAGCAAATCGGTTCATGATTCAAGAACCTGTATGCTCTTGAGGTTCAAGATGCATGCAAATCCTTGAGGAGCAAAGGAAACTATTGGAAACTTGGTGGTTGAGAGAGAGAGTACATTACCTCTCAACATGCAACACCATAAGAAGTCTTAGACATTTGTGGAGGAGCCTCAATTGGTGAAGCAACTTCAGGAGGTTGTGGAGTAGCCACCACTGGAGAAGTCAAGAGGAGATCGAGTGGAGGAATTCACTCATGGAAAGACCTCCAGTAGGGGGAAATTTCAAGCCAAGTGGACATAGGGATCACATGCATCCATACCTCCAGGTGTGAGGTGGGGTGATGTGAGGTGATAGTCCCAGGAAGGCTAAAATAGGGGTAGGATCCTTGAGGTACCTAGCCTCTTTGATTAGAACTTGGTACACGAGCCCGAACGAGTGGTAACAAGACTGGCTAAGTGGGTAGAGACAAATGTAGATGGAGCGGCAGAGGAAGCTTTAACATCAGAGGTTGTTTCTAGCTCAACAGGGAGGTCAGTTGGGAGATCACTTACTTACTTCTCAGTAACAGAGTTGCAGTGCAGCAGTGGGCAGGACGATGCAACATGATGAGAGGAGGTGCAGTGTGGATGTAGTGCTGGGAGAAAGGACCAACAGTAACATGGATGCAACAAGACAAACCAGTGTGATTGACGCAGTTAAAGATGAAAGTGATAGAGGCTAGAGCAGTCAGATGCCGAAGAGCACAGAGGTGTAGAGTTTTCAGTAGACAGAGGCAATAACAGTTAGAGACATTGATGACAAGGGGATCATTCTGATTCAGGTTGGATATTTTTGTGTTCCTAGACTTTTTGGAGCAACAACACTTGAGAGAAGTGTTGCATGTAGAACATTCCAAAGGTTCAAGATTGGGTTCTAGTTGAATGCCTTTCTTCTTCAGAGGGAGTGTTGAAAATAGCAACAAGAAATGCTAAAAATGGCATTGCTATAAATAGAATTTTAGGATATACTCCAACTTTGTTGGAAATAGTAAAAAATAGAAATGCTAAAGATAACATTACTATAAATAGCATTTCAAGATACATTCCAATTTTAATTAGTCCCTAAATTAAAATTGAGAATTAAAATTTGAATTTGATCTCAGTAGTTGTTTGTAAAATCATTAATTAATTCATATTGAGTTAATTAGTTGGAGAAAATCAAACATAAAGTCTTTGTGAAGACATGAAACAATTATCCCTTTGATTCAGGAAGTTATCCCTTAATTAAGGAAATAAGGATGAGTTGTATTTGAATCGTAATTAGTTAGCTCAATTAATTGAGTTAAGTCTAGTTAAATTAGTTCCAAACAGTTGGAGGAACTAATTGTGAGTTCAGTCAGTTAATGCATGCATGAATGCAACTAGTGTTCTCCAAATAACTTAATATTCTCTCATAAATAACTCATGCATGCTAGTTTAGAGAAAGACCCAATTGAGATTAAGGAAGGCACAATGTACTATCAGTTGGAGGATATTTCCTATAAAGGAAACTCATCCATGCAGAAGGAATTATCTCCTTCAGGATTGCGCAGTTATTTCAGAGGTCAGAGCAGTGTGTGAGGTGAGAATCACACATGATACAGCTAAAGGACCCAGGAGAAACTGCGTAAGGAAATAGGATGCTTATGGGACTAAAGGAAGGCATATGTGTTGTGTATTCTATCTATGACCAGCAGTGAGGAATTGTATTGAGAGTTGGATAGCTTGAGAGCTAAAGTTTTGTAAAATCCTGATATATTTCAACTTGCATGATAATATAGATAGCAGGGTTTTTAGTTGAGGCTTTCCCCAGAGTGTTCTTCTGTGTTTCATGTGTGCATTTTTTATATACATTCTATTTGATCTTTCTCAAAATCATTTAAGATTCCACAAGTTTGATTGTAGAGGTAGATTAAGTATTTTTCTTTAGTACATTGCATAATCAGTTTAATCGACGATGAAATTTCTACATTTCTTAATCACGACCTTGTCATTTTTCATATATCAAAGATCTATTTTGTGGAGGGAAACAAACTTTTCTCTATACTCTACCTCTCGCTCAGTCATTCGCAACCCATTCTCTACTCGAGAGGCTTTGTAACCCCATGAAACTTTAACCATCCAATAGTTTGATAGAGCATCACTTTCTTGGAGTTTCACTATCCACTTTCTATCATGTCAATGTCTCCTATTTAACCTTCACCCAAAAAATTACATCACGTTTCCATTTTCTGTGCATGAAGAATTTCTAGGTGCCATTTATCGGGTGTGCCGATGAGTTCATTTCCCCACTCAAGTTTATCTTTATTCTCATCAAATTCCTTGTTACAATATTGGTTGAGTTCATTTCCCCACTCAAGTTTATCTTTATTCTCATCAAATTCCTTGTTACAATATTGGTTTTCCGACGGTGGGTCATCAAAAGGCTTGTAGAAGACATGGAAAGAGGAAAATATCAATTCATATTTTTTTTATGGAGTCATTTTTTGATGGGCTAATCAACTATGGTTAATATTAGTAACCCATCTATTTTCTTGAAGGAAAATATATGTGTTTAATTGGGTTTCTTTGTATATATATATATATATTCGCATGCAGTGAGGAGTGTGATAAAATATATAAGTATTTGTGTGCTTTTTGAAAAGATAAGTTATTATATTTTCTTAAAAGGAGAAAATATAAGTTACTATATTTTCCTAAAAATGAGATTTTATATATATCACTATATGTAGACAAAGATTGTGAGTATATATTTTTTTAGTAGAGAAAAATATATTTCTAGATCTAGATAAATATTTTTATTACTATATATAGTAAAAGATTTGTTATTATATATATTTGAACCATTAAAAGATAAGTAATCTTTCTTATCTTTATATAGCAATGTGTATGCCTTTTATGTAAGAAAATATATGATGCAAGTTCTTTTCTTAATAAAAGATTTCGTACTGGTGTAGGAAATGATAAAATATCCAAGTTATTTTCTTGGAAGTGAATATAGATTAAAGAGGGTAACTTGTGAAATAATTTCATGGGTGGTGAAAAATAAAAGAGAAAAATTAATTAAATTATTTTTCTTGGAAAGTGGGCTTCCCTTTTTAAGGCCTGCAGTTACCGATTCACCATGTGATTATTAATAATGATTTTGTAACCACATTTAAAGTTAATTAATAAGCACATAAAAACTTAATATTTTCCATAAACTCACAGTATCACAAAATTCTTAATCATGAATATTCACACCCACTTTACCATGAATATTATTAACTTGTAGATAGACTTTATTGTGATAACATGACTTATCAATACTCAAAAATCATTTCAAAATTAAACTATTTTCTAATTACTTTATTTTAATTTAATTTTATTACATTTTTTTACTTAAATTTAAGGGAAAAGAAGTTATACTTTCAAGATATATCTAATCCTCTACTCTCACTACTAAAAATATTTGGTGGACATTCCATATAGATTAAATCAAGATCTTAATAAAAATGAAACATAAGATTACTTTTATATAGATATGTGAAATTTATATAATATCATCTTACATCCATCTTAACTCTAGATATACTAAACTTCAAGCAGGATCAGATATCTTTTCACTGCAAAAAAAAGTTTGCACCTAAAGAAATTTGATCTTTAGACACTTGGTATATCGTCATCAACAATATATAAAGATATGTTCATAGAAATTTACAAATATTCTTAAGAACATGATGATTTTTGCACCTAAAGAAATTTGATCTTTAGACACTTGGTATATCGTCATCAACAATATATAAAGATATGTTCATAGAAATTTACAAATATTCTTAAGAACATGATGATTTTTGCACCTAAAGAAATTTGATCTTTAGACACTTGGTATATCGTCATCAACAATATATAAAGATATGTTCATAGAAAT
>APFE031463233.1:0-17652 GCA_000404065.3 Pinus taeda
CACGTAGGAGTCATATAAAAAGGATAGAAACTCCCTGCGAGGAGCATCGTGTCTTATTTTGTAATCGAGCTCTGCTCTATTGGAGGTTGCCCCCTCGAAGAGGCAAGTGAACATTACTCTCTGAATAATAAAATCATTGATATTCTGTGTTCCGAGTATCTTTTCTTCGCATATTCTGTGTTTTGGGTCTCTTTTCTTCGCATATTCTGTATTTGGGTATCAATTGCAGGTTAAGAGCATAACAATTTAGAAATCCCCATTTTCAAGGGTCAGATAGACCTAGATGTCATTGATAAATGGTTAAATCTGCTAGAGGGTCATTTTTCTATTCATGATTTTTCCAGTCAGGAAAAGATTATTTTTGCTCTTCTCAAAGCAGCCCCCCACATTAAGGACTGGTGAGAAACCTACTACGAGTAGAAGGATGAAAGTACCGGCCCACTATTTTCAACCGCACCCACCTGGAATTCATTCCGAGAGGTCATCAAGGGGCAATAGTACCCTGTCAAAAGCCATGAGGATCAATACATAAAGTGGACCATGCTGCGGCAGGGAAGGGACTAGGATGTCGGAGTTTACCAATATTTTCCATACCCTTCGCACAAAGTTGGGTATCAAGGATTCAAAGCAGCATTTGATACTCAAATATCACAGTTTCCTGCACAAGTACATCCAGGAAGAAATATAATTCCTGAACATCTCCTTGCTCGACATGGCATACCGATATGTCATCAAGGTTGAGCAAAAGTTTAAACAGAAGAAGCGAGACTTTGGATCTGTGAATCTGAAGCAAGGAAAAGGTAAAGGTGACCAAACCACAGAACAAAGGACAAAGCCAAGGCAGGGCAGCCCAAGATAGCCCGCCAAAGCTACAAGCAAAGAACACCATCGCAATGCCAAAAAAGGACACGGGAAAATGGTGTGAGTTCCATAAAAACTCCACTCACAACACAAGTGAGTGTTGGGCCAAGTAGTCACTGGTGGCTGAGCTAAAGGTTTCATAATCAAATGCATGTTTTGACTCTGAGTTAGAACCTGACAAGGGGAATGACAAAGGGAAGCAGATTATCGATGTGGAATGCAACACCACCATTGCCACCATGAAGATCCAGAAGGAGGAACCCGAAGATCCAGAGGAGGAGGAGCATCTCTTCCACTCCAAGATGTGGGTAAAGGGATCCCTGCTACAGTTCATTGTCGATAGTGGGAGCCAAAAGAACTTCATTTTGACAAAGGTCATGAAGTGGCTGGGCTTACCGACCATAGCACATCCACAACCATACACCATCGGGTGGCTTCACCAGGGACGGGATCTTCGCATGAGCCAGCAGTGTCGCCTTCCATACAACATCAAGCCCTTCACCGATGAGGTATTATGTGACATTGATCCACTTGAAGTTTGTGATGTATTATTAGGACAACCATACTTGTGGAAGCGACATGTTGTGTATGAATCAAGGCCTCATGTTGTTATTCTTATTTTGGGAAATAAGTCGTACAGGATACCGGAGGTAGCACCACCTACTGCCATCACTTTGGCTACTATAAAACAATGCAGTAAGCTCATTTCCAACACCAAGAAAATTTTTTTCCTGATGATACACCCTCAAGGAAATAAGAAGACAGTGGCCACGACCTCCAGACACGGCCCCTCCACACAACAACTACAGATGGAAAAGGTCGTGAAGGAGTACAAGGACATCTTCACCTCCCCTGCAGGGGTTCCTCTACACTATTAGGTCAAGCACTCCATCGATCTGACCCCAGGTACACCGCTGCCCAATGGACCAATGTATCGGCACTCCACTCTTGAGAACGATGAAATCAAGAGGTAGATTTAGGAGCTGTTATAGAAAGGTCACATCCGTCCAAGTTCATCACCCTATGGGAGCCCGATCATTTTGGTACAGAAGAAGGATGGGACTTAAAGACTCTGTATTGACTATTGGACGCTGAACAAGATCATTGTCGGTAATAGGTACCCAATCCCACGAATTGATGACCTCCTGGACCAACTGAACGGGGCAAGATATTTCAACAAGATTGATTTGAAGTCAGGATATCACTAGGTACTAATCGAACCCTCCAATGTGTGGAAGACTACCTTCAAAGCTAAGGAGGGCCTTTTCAAATGGTTGGTTATGCCTTTCAGATTGACAAATGCTGCTCCAACCTTAATGAGGCTAATGGATGACATCTTGCAGCCATTCACCAACTCATTTGTAGTGGTATACTTGGATTACATCTTGATCATCAACCAGAGTTGGGAAGAGCACCTCCACCACATCCAACAGGTTCTCCAAACACTGTGGCAACATAAGTTATGTGCCAATTTGGAGAAATGCACTTTTGGCATGACCCAGGTTTAGTATCTGGGATACATTATTGATGAACAGGGGGTGCATGTGGATCTAACCAAGATCCAAGTCATTCGCGATTGGCCCTCTCCAACCACTCTAACAAAACTTCACAGCTTTCTAGGTGTTGCCACCTTCTACTGCAGGCTCATGTTGGGATTTTCTCATATCACTTGGCCCTTGAGTCAAGTCACCAAGGGAGGAGCAAAATCAAAATTCTTTTGGTCTGAATCTCAACATAAGGCATTCATGGAGTTGAAAGATCGCCTCTGCTCGGCACTAGTGCTCACATTGCCAGACTTGCAACAACCATTTGAGGGCGAGACAGATGCCTCTGGCTATGCTATTGGGGCAGTCCTTACTCAACACAGGAATCTAGAGGCATATCACAGTGAGACACTTTCAAACACAGTCCGAAAGTATCCCACTTTTGACAAAGAGATGTATTCCATTGTGCAGGCCTGCCGACAATGGAAGCATTACATTTTGGGGAAGGAAACGGTCATCTACACAGACCACTAACCCCTCCAGTTCATACAGACCCAAGGGAAATTGCAAAATGATGGCCATCAAAAGTGGTCCATATACCTGCAACAGTGCCATTTGAATATCAAGTATAAGAAGGGCAATACCAGTATTGTTGCAGATTGCCTCAGTCGACCACTGATCATGTCATTAACCACCGTGCTCAACTCTTATGGGCACGAGACTTCTGATTGGCCACTTCTCTACAAAAGTGACCCAGAATTCAGCCACACATACTAGAGACTCTTGGAGGGTCGGCATGTTCCAGATTTTCACCTCCAAGATGCCCTGTTATGCCACCTGGGTCACCTTTGTGTTCCTTCAAGTGAGTGTGCCAAGATGATTTGGGAAGCACACTACAGTCAGGCTGTTGTGCATTTCGGGGTCGAGAAAACTATGGGAGTGCTGTAGAGGTATTTCTATTGGTCGAATCTTCATCAAGATGTCGGGAAGTACATCAGATCATGCACTGCCTATGCCATTGCCAAACTGACCATCAAGAAGCAAGGCCTCCATACCCCACTGCCTACCCCTAGTTGACCTTGGGAATCCATCACCATGGATTACATGTCAGGCCTTCTATCCACTAAGCATGGAAACGACTGTGTTTATGTGGTCGTCGACAGGTTCTCGAAGATGGCCATTATGGCGGCCTGCAAGAAGAATATCACTACAAAAGCCACTGCTAAACTCTTCTTTGAGCGAGTGTGGGTACACTTTGGAATCCCACAGTCTATCATCTCAAATCGGGAAAGCAGGTTCCTCAGTAAATTTTGGTCTAGTCTCTAGTCGATGCTAGACACCAAACTCACTAAGTCCACAACCTTCCATCCTCAAACTGATGGCCAAACAGAGGTTGTCAACAGGATGATTGTAGACATTCTATGCATGCACAACTGAAAGCATCCATGTACATGGGACGAGAGCCTCCCCTATGTTTAGCACAGCTACAATCGGGCTCTCCTCAGCTCAAATAGCCATAGCCCATTTCAAGTGGGCTTGGGATTCCAGCCACTATGTCCCATTGATGTGGCCATGCCACTTGCAGCCACTCACGTAGGTTCGGCTCATGTCGATTCCAAAACAGATAAGGCAAACAGCTTCATTGAGCACATCCAACATATTCGCAAGCAAGTCCATGACATTCCGGAGAAATCAACTGCCAAGTACAAGCAGCGACATGATCAACATCGGGTGCCACACAAGTTTCAGGTGGGCGACAAAGTCTGGTTTCATTTGCAAAAGGAATGCCTTACCAGAGCCTATCGGAAACTCAGACCACTCTGATATGGTCCTTACACCATTACCAAGGTTGTGGGAGATAATGCATTTGAGGTCAGCATTCCCCCATTCCTTGGGCTGCACCCGATGTTCAATGTGGACCACCTTCGGCCATACTTTCCACCATTACTAGACACATCTGACATTCGAGAATAGCTCACACCCACAGAGGTAAATCCAAATTGCATGGAACAAGCTGCAACTGATCAGATCATGGACACAAGGATCAAGCACACTCGCCAGCAGAATATCCAACTATATTGAGTGGTCAAAGTAGGCCAACTCCTTCACCAGGGCAAGTGGCTCACCAAGGACCAAGTTCAATAGAAGTTTCCTCATCTCATGGAGGAACTAAATGCAATGGGGACCATTGCTTCCTAAGGGTGGGGAATGATCTAGGTGGATAGTGGTGGCCACCCGCGAAGTCCACTTGGACCCCCACCATTGTTTCTTTCAGCTTTTCAGTTTCCTTAATTGTAGCACAGTTTACTATTTTTAGCAGTTTTTCGGGTCCTGAACTTCCGGAGCCGTTTTGAGGCCCTAAATGACGTTTTTTGGAAAAGCTGGGAGCAACATGTGTCCATGGACCCATGTTGCTCTTCCCAAAGTTGTATTTATTGGATAGATCTTTCTAACAAGATATTGTACATGTCAAACAAAGATCATCTACCAAAGTTACGACCTCGGCAATTTGATATACTAATTTACCCAAACGGGGCCCATAGTTTGGCATTTCATCTTCTAGGGTTAGGTTTTTGGATGTTTAGGGTTTTCCATTGTTTCTCAACAATAAATAGGCCTTCGAGCCTCATTGTAACACAGTTCAGAAGCATGTAGTTGTCACATCTCTTCTTAGAGATAAGCTACCATCGCCCTAGCTGTTTATTTCCATTTTCTGTTTGTAAGCATATCTTAGTATTTTACATTAATGAAATGAAGTATTATTTCCACTGCAACTTTGTGTTTATGGTTATCTCTGTAATTTGTTGCATTCCTATTTAAATCTGGATCACTCCACCTTTTGAATTTCCCAATCTATGACTAATTTAGAATTCCCCAACACCTATAACATGGAAACACTGTTTTTCCTTGCCAATTCCAAGAGGAACCACAAAGTTGCAAATTCAGCTTTATTGTTTGAACCCCATTCCAGTGCATAACGATAATTAATGAAGTGAGAGTAACTAAAATAAAAGATGAACCCATGCTGGAGTGAGGGGTTGTCCTTAACTAGTGCCATCAAATACCCCCAAGGGGTGTGATAATCCAACATGAGCATAATCAGATTCATGTGTCTGAGTCGCTTTGGGTCTAATTTAAATTCGCTAGCTGGTGTTTCCACCTTGGTTGCGCACACTTTTAGAGTTGTGAAATTATTTTGAAGCAAAATGAGATTTTTGGTTGTCCATATGCATGGGATTAATAATCATGTCACATTGTCGAAGAAATGACCTGCTTGTTGGCCCACTAGGCATTGAAGGCGTCATAGAGGGATGAACCTTCCCAACGTGCCTTTGGTTTGAAAGAGTTCCATGGTATCTCTTAAACGTTAGAAAAATATTTGCATTTCACAAATAAATGCACATGTGATTATTCTTGTTCCTTACACAGTGGGCATCGGTTTGGAAAAACTAACCAGGCCTCATCAAATTATCCTAGGTGAGTAATTTTTAGTGAAGGGCCAACCAAGCAGTAAGTTTAGTTTTCAAGGGGGCATTTACTCCCTATATTACTTTCCACAACCACCATTTTTGTTCACTGAAAGAATCTTTCAACCAAGCTCTGTACCCAAGCTTCATAGTGAAATAGCATGTATGTGTATTTCAAGTCCAACACAACATATCCAGAATATTTTCCCTGATATATACATGATTCCTTCCTAGCAGACTAATAAAATGTTCCCATTCCGCTTCCAACAGCCTCACCAAACTAAAGGATAAAATAGAAACCTAATCATATTTTCCTCTAGCTTGTGGATCCTAAGCATTCACATCCACGATGACTATGATATTGGAGTAACCTAGAGCATCCTATAGAGGGTCGGATTGATAGTAATTGTTCCCAACTCCATACAATGGACCTTGGCTATATTCTTATTAGGCATCCATCCTCAATGCACCAAAATAACCACGTTTCTACCAACAGAGCCACCCATACCAACACCTTCCACACATTTGATCCCTTGGCTGATTTGTTAGGGATCCTAAACGAGTCCACCAAGGATTTACCTAGGAAATACCTTGAAATAGAAAGAATTCGAGGAGAGCCACCATAGATTTTTACCTACCAAAGCCTTAGCAAAGAGATGGATTTTTTTTAACCCTCTCCTTTGAGATCCTTTGGAGCACAAAAATGAATCCAACTAACTAGTTCCATTCGCTTTTTGCTCAAATCACCCACCCATAGGAAATTAAAGCCGACATTCCTAATCATCAAAAGGACACCTTTGGGCACAACAACAATGAAGTTCCAAGACACTCGGATATTCTCTAAAAAATACTTCACCAGTCGCCCTTTTCTAGAAAGAAATATGTTTTCCCAACAGGAATTAGTCCACAATTCGATATTTATTTGGCTTGATAAAGAATCCAAAATATTTCAACCAGATGTTCAAATTCTTAAGAGGAAATGGAAAAAAATCCTTTGAATGAGCTAAAGTGTCACTCCAAAGGCCATGGTGGACAATACATGATTTATGAGTATTGATCATCATTCATGTTACCTTGCAAAAAAGGGGTCAAGGGAGGAAACTAATCTATAGTGCCGTGAAATACAACAAAGCAAATAAAATTTCTTCTTATTATTATTTATTTATTTTAAGTTTGGTAGGACTACATCTTCATCATGTCTATCTTCTCACCCCAATCGGGTGGTTAGCACAAGATATGAACCCAAGACTTCCCGTTCGGTGAGACTCCATTTCCATGGCCATTGACAATTGAGCTACCCCAAACATATTTTTTTTCTTTGTTTTTTAAATGTTATTTTTGTAATCTTTCTTCATCATGTCTAACATATCACTTCAATGGCATGGAATTGAACTAATGACTTCACATCAAGAAGTGCCTCAACAAAGCACCCCATCACCCTCTATCCAAGAACCCATAAACAATTTGTTATTATTATATATATAAAAATATAATTAACATAAACACACATATATAGTATATTAAAATTAAATTATTATAAAGTTTTTTTTTTCATAAATTAAATTATGTTAATAAAAAATACATTTATACCTTTTAATTTTGTAATTTTTCATTTTAAAAAAAATAATAATAACACATATTTATATGAATTATATGATTCTTATCTCTATATAAATATGATTGTTCTCTCTGTGAAAAAAAATAGTTTCATAAATTATGAAAATGGTATTTAGGATTGGGGTTGAATATATATAATTATTTAAGCATGACAGCAGTTAGATAATTTTCTTTATTTTTATGTTTTTAGTGTTCCTTTCAATGGTTAATCTCAATTTACTGTTAGATAAAAATAATAATTTATTATCATTACAATTTAATTAAAATTAAACAGTTTCATGACCATTGAAAATACAATATAACAATATATATTATAAAGATTCCTGGAATAATTTAAATGATTTCGATCTTGACAGAATACAAATACAGAAGTATGCCACCCAAACGTGACATAGACTACTCACGCTGAAAAACAATGTCGTTGTTCTTCCATGCAATACCCACAGTGTTTTGAAGTGAAATTTTCGGACCTCTCAAAAACTTGCCTTCCAAAAATCGAAACGCTAATTTTCTGAGGCCTTCACCAGCTCTACAGCTCAGGGGTCCCATTCACAAGTATTGTCCTAACAACCTTTTTCTAATATCTCGAAAATATCTCGACTCCACTCACTGAAAATATCTCATTGCAATACCCATATGCCATTTGTTACTGTGAGCCATTTGTACATACAGGAATATTATGCCATTTGTTACTGTGAGCCATTTGTACATACAGGAATATAATTGGAGTATAATTGGAGTAGTCTAACCAGGTGAAGTGGTCGGAATTTGGGCCAAAAAATTTCAAATTTTTTTACAAAAGCAGTATTTGAATCATGTTTTTTTTTAAGGTAGAAATAGATTCATCACCCTAAAAATTAAGAACACCTAAAATTAAGAAGTTTAATCACTTTTAATTAGATTTACAAAAATCTCTATAAAATTTTTCCAAAATATAACCAGAATTTCTATAATTTTTAAGTAAAAAAACATAAACATTAAACTACTGCCCCATAATTACTAATACTAAAATTCGGCAAATCCTATTTCCAACTCCACTGCAATATAAATGCTTCTGACATGCAAGGGGAATAGGGGTTGCCTTGCCACTAACATGCCAAAGTCAACTTTGAGAGAAATATAAATGCAAGGCAACCTCTATTCCCCTTGCATTTGCATGTCAGACTGCATTTATATTGCAGTGGAGTTGGAAATAGGAATCTCCTAAAATTCACAAAAAATAATTATATGTTCTGTACCAACACAACCATGCTATTTGCACAAAATTGGCAGAGATGTACAGCTATTTTAGATATTTAAAGCAACAAGAGTACAATTATTTCAGACGTGAACAAACAGCAAAATGGTGTGGTATAAATAATGCAGTACGTTCCACTCAGTTGGTACAAGCCATTGAATTCTGCATGTACAATAATATAGGACAGGGTATGGTCGTCATCCGTCCCTCTCCTATGTACAGAGCGTGGCGTTTGCTACCGCACTCAACTCTTAATCTAGAGAGCGATGGGCAATAAAGATATCTGGTACTTTGTCTCGAATTGATTAGGATGTTGGTAGTAAGGTCGTAATTTGGATTTACATATTTTTTTATTTTTTATTAAGAAACATTATGTTTAAAATTTTGTGTTTTAAAATTGTATTTTGTTAGAATAATTTTTTATTAATAAATATTTTATTTGAAAATTAAGTTTCAAACACATTGATGTTACTTTCTTTTACATATTTATCATATTAATAAAATGACCCTAACACACAAATGACTTGTTGAAACTTAAATCTAAGTTTGAAATTGCATGGAACACCCACAATAAAATCTCCATAACTCTAAAATCAAATGTCATTGACCTTAAGAAATATGACTAAAGATATCTTATGGGATATCGGAAATAACTAGTTTGCAAAGTGAAAGGTTAATATGTTGATATACCAGATTCTTTGTTTCCTATAGAGTTTTCATCATTTTTTTTTAAAAGATGTTTATTGTTGATTTCATGTGTTTGTTAGTACACCAACAATATTAGTATTACTAACATCCATATCTTTATCTTTTGATAGACATTTTCTTTTTTCAATGGTTGATTACCAAGAAATTGACCAAAACAAAAATCACTAGACCTACCAACCATATTTTATTTTCAAACCAACTCTAGGCATCACTATTAGGAAATATCAATCCATCAAAGAAAGATCCTCATCATCTCCATGGAATGTAACATTTTCATGGAAAATAAAGAGAGAGAGGTTCAAGTAAGTAGTGGCTTCTACATACAATCAAGACCTAAGGAAAGGAGATTTAAAACTTGGTTAAGAGCAAGGGGAAGTGACCTAGGATTTAGTTAAGAATGATACAACTATCCAATGGAAAAACCATTCAAGGATTGGATAAAGTAAGGTTGTTGGATTTTATTTTCTTCAATTAGGTTTCCATAACAAGAATTCTACATTTTAATAGAACACAATACAACCTCTTTCACCACTTGAACTTGAAGACTATAGATTCGAAACTTGGGGTTCTCAACACTCTAGCAACTAGGGTTGTTCACATTTCTGATCATGATCATTTTGAACAGGAAAAGAACCATCTCATGGAAGTTTTTGAAAAGAATGGATATAAAAGACACAAAGGAATCAAAGCTTTGAAGAAGGTGAAGAATCCTAAAATCAAACAACCAATGGATGATTATGCTAGTTAGGTTCACCTCCCCTACATATTGGGCACCACTAATAAAATTGCTTATATTTAAAAAAAGAACAATATAAAAACCAACTTCAAACCTATGAACACCATTAACACATGCCTAAAATCGGTAAAGATCCCATTGATCCTAAATGTCACAAAGGGGTTTATTCGGTTCCATGTTCTTGTGGCAAAACCTACATTGGTGAAATCTGTCAATCAATCTTAACTAGGATTCAAGAGCATGTTGCTGACATTAAGCATAACCATTCCAAAATCTCAACTTTGGTAGAGCACTCCAGCAAAACCAATCATCATATTTGTATTGAAAACTCTTGTGTCATGGCCAAAGTTGATCATTATCACCATAGGAAATTTAGAGAATCTACCAAAATAGGAAAACACCTTGACAACCTTAATCGTGATGATGGTTGGAAAATATGTGATAACTGGATTCCCACTCTAACCTCACATTCCATCTTCTCCTAAATATTTTAATAAGAAGCCATAATTAAAATAAAAAATAATTAATTAATAATTATTTCAAATTAATCTATTTTAGCTAAAACTTTAGTTTAAATTTATTTTTTATCAATGAGATTCACGTTTAATAATTTAATTTTAAAAAATTTAATTAATTATAATTTGATAATGAAATATAAAATTTTATAGCATTTATATTTGGAAAATCATTAACATTAGTAATCTATTATTAATCAAAATGTTATTTTTTTTATAATTTTCAAATTAAATTCTATTGAATTAAAAACATAAAACTCAAATTTTTTTCTTATTTAATATCTTAAAACTAATCAAAATTAACAAAATAATACATTTAGTCATATAATCACAAACAAATATTAGTTATTAATTATTATTTCATTTTAATAATTCATTAAAAAACAATAATAATTTAAACAACCAAATAAATTATTATTAAACATTAAAGTTAGTATGTGAATGATTTAAACATCAATGATTAATCAATAAACAAATTATTTATTAAACAATTAATTTTTGAAATTGCTAGTAAAAATTTAAAGAATTTTTTATTATTAATCTTTAAAATAAAACTAGAGATTAAAACTAAAACTAAATTAAAATCATTATCAAATTAAAATTATTAAAACTAAATGTGAATTAAATCATTATCAATTAATTCATGCTCTTTCCTTCCAAACTTGTGAGCTAGCATTCATTCCTATCCTAGCCCTAACTTTTCTTTATTGACACTATTGATTTATGACTTATTCACTCATGGATCTAACCACAGAGAATGGTTCGAAACATCAATTCCCAAAATATGAATGTGATGGCTTTGGAAAATAACAGCGCACAAATTAAATAATAGTTAAAAATAGTTACATATTATGTTATACAATTATATATATGTTATAATAATAGATAGTAAGTTACATTATATTAATATAGAATTTATTTTATTTTATTTATTTTTAAATTTAAGCTAATCTTATTGAAATATTTTAATAATAAATATAGTATGTTCCTAATTTTAAAAAATAATATTAAAGATGTTTAAAAGTTAAAATCTAAAAAAAAAAATTGATATATATATGTATAAGATTTTTTAACTTTAAACATTAATATTTTATTTTTAAAATAAATAATCATAATTATATTTATTACTAATATTTAAATATAAAATTAGCTTAAATTAAAATAATAAATAGAATAAAATTTCCTAATTTTATAATTAGAGGTTCACTATGACAATCATATTCATCATGTCAATATCAAAGCTCTTATTTACTATTTATTAGTATAGTTCATTGTTTTTTGTTTTGGAGTTTTTTGGGGTATATTTCAATCAAATTTGCTAGAAATTTAAAACACATTTTGAATAACAAAAAAAAAATGAAAATTTATTTCACAA
The DNA here is from genome assembly GCA_000404065.3 of Pinus taeda. Classification (NCBI taxonomy): domain Eukaryota; kingdom Viridiplantae; phylum Streptophyta; class Pinopsida; order Pinales; family Pinaceae; genus Pinus; species Pinus taeda. The sequence continues at coordinate 12,001 of APFE031463233.1, forward strand.
AATTCCTAAAGAAAAATTTTACAACCTAAAAGAATTAGAAAAAATTTGTTTTTACCATTCAAAGTAAAAAAAATATGCATTTAATACACACCATTGCAAGTAAGGAACAAATTTAAAACCTAAATTATAGCTTTTTGTGGTTTCTAAGTGCTTTCTAGGTTGTTTTGAAGGGTTTTTTTTAATGGTTTTCTATGTTGATTTTGTGGTTTTCTAAGTTGTTTTCAAGATTTTTTTATGGTTCTCTTAGTTGGTTTTGTGATTTTCTAAGTTTTTTATATGGTTTTAGTAGTTTTTGTATTGTTTTTTTAATTAATTTGTTACATTTTGCACAAAAAAAAGAAAGACAATAAGAAAGACGAAGGATAGAGTACCTACCTTCATTTGAGCCTTTGAGATGTTGGAAAGGTGGTAGGCAAGATTGATTTGAATGTTCCATTGCTCGATCAAGCTCTAATTATCTCAGTCGAGCTCCTACAGTCTGTGCAAATGGCACGCGCAAACCGCGGGAGAGTATATATTAAAAAGGAGCTCGATCGAGCATTGCGTCTCGATCAAAGGTTAGCTTTTAACCCTTAATCATGCTGCCATTTTAGCGCACAAGGAGATCAATTGAGCCATTGTTTTTTCCACCCAAAAACGTCCTCTTTCGCCAAAATGTGTAACCTAGCTCCATGCTTTCCCCCTAATGATTATCTACAGTGAACAAGTTGGGCCATCAATCAACAAAAAAGTAGAGTCAAGAGTAGTTGTTGGAGAAGCTATTGAGACATAGATCTACTAGTGATCAAAGGAGATCCACTAGATGACTCGATCTAGTGTTTGAATTTCTACATTTGGTAATCAAATACAAATTGAAGAGAAACTCTAAGTGGATTTGATGACATGAAAGAGTCACCACATTAAAGGAAAGATAAGCTCGTGAGAGAGAGTGTCATATTTGGTTTTCATCAAGTGTTTTTATTTTGGAGAGTTAATGTGATTTTGCAAAGGAGAGGACCATGAGTAGGTAATAAATAGATAGTGCTTCCCTAGATGCGTAGTTGGAGAAAATAGCTTGCAAAATAGTTTGCATAAATATATGCGTATGGAATCCTTGCTACCTTAATTGCATGTTGAAATTCCCTCTTCTATTCAAATAATTAGTTGGTTAGATCCATAACATGGTCTATTCAATTTATCTTCATTCCAAACTTGAATAAAAGAAAACGCTTAATAGTGTCTAATTGATAACCATTATCAATTTAATATACTCAAGTATTTGACTTTGAACTATTGTGGGCATGATGACATCCACTTGTTTTAATGTATTTACAATGTTATCATCATCATGCATTAAACCTTGAATAATATATGCGTTGGTGTCTTTAAAGGAGACTACAAGTTGTGCTTTATGGATATTGGAAATGGCATGATCAACTCGTACAAGAACAAAGGTGGGTTGTCATAGGGTGAAGCTAACCATTTCTCTCCTTTTCCAATATGAGTTCATGAGTAAGGGTGTATTTAAATTTGTTGGAACAACATAGTATTAGGTTCAATGTTGATAATTCTAAAAAAGCATGAGAAGTCATGGTGTTTGTTCCCTCTCAAGATTCCTATAGTGTGGAAGGTTCTAATTGGTCCACCAATGAGCTAAACAACTATGGATATTTGAACTAGAAATCAACGTTCGAAGGCAAGAGCACTCTATAGGATCCCACACCCTATTTGTTTGCTTGTTCTTGGCAAGTAAGCATTCTTAGAAAAAAATGGGCAAAGGAGGAAAATGACTTCAAAATGATAATCATGAAAATGAACTGCTATAATGATATTTTAATGATTGTTTGCAAAAGATAGAAAAGTTACATAAGCAAAATAATTCCATCATGGGTAAAGTTACAAAATTTAGATCATGAAATAATAAACTCTAGCATGAATTTGTTAGTCTCACTACACAACATATCAACATATTGGAGGAAAAGTTTGTATTACTATATCAGTAAGTAGATGATTTTTTTTCAAAACCCTAAGATCAAAAGGATAAATTGATAGAATCATTGCAACAAGAGTTCTTGACAAAGGAAAATGTGGTGTTAGCACTCCAAAGTAAAGAAAATAGTTAAAACATGAGAAAGTAAAGTGTAATGTAATTTGTGATATAGGTGAGGCTTAATTTAGAATACTGATAGTTCTTTTGATACTTTTAATTTGGTTGGAAATAATAATGTTGATGTATCTCTGTCGTGCTACGAGGCTTATAATAACGATCCAAGTGATATTTCTAAATATCAATCTTTTGTGGAAGATGATGTACTAGGTCATTTTGAAAAACACACCAAAGGAATTGGTTTCAAACTTTCTAATAAAATGGATTCTGATGGGATATTTTAGGCAAAAAAAGTTAAGGTATCAAAAATTCCATACATATACATGTAAGGCCAAGAAATGAATAACTTTGTTATGAATTTCAAACAACTAATGTAGCTATCAGGTTTGTGAAAGAAAAATCATTGATAACAGGTGTGTCATCTAGAAGTCAAATGCAGAAGCAAGAATAATATTGCAATCATTGTAGCGGAAAATGAAATGTACAAGCAAGTGTTTGAATAAAGAAATATCAAAGCCTCACATATAGTTGCATTATGGTTGGATGGAAGTGCATTAATGGTAAAAATGTACTTTCATGTTGGAAAGATTCTACAAGACCAAGTCTACCACTGTACAACAATATCTCTCATATAAAGTTCATAAGTTAGTTGGTCCTCTAAAATTTATTTGTCATTAAGGAGAAGTTAAACTTACTTAGGAAAGGGATTAATTTATTGAATCATTTCTTTGAGGCATGAGTATTTTTCCTATGATGATTTGTGGTAAACTAAAAACTACTTTGCAAAGGTAAAGTGAAGTGATTCAAGTCAAAGTGCAAGTAAAATGATCTTGTAAACAAATGAAGAAGAAGTGAGAAGTTGTGGAGATGAGATAGGATTATATGTTTGGGTTTATGAATTGGTACAAAGGAGTTAACTTATTGTACATGAAATGAAATGATGTAATTGTGCAACGGGTACATGATTAGTTGTACTCGACATCCCAAAAGTTTTGGTCCAAGTTGTAAAATGCCAATAAATAGAAAGTTGATTTCCCCAAGTATTTGTAAACCCTGTTGATTTGGGCCTACATGCATTAACACAATAACACATGCAATCACATAGTATGTATTATTGTTATGCATAAATTGGATGTACCATCAAGTTGTGGAATAAACCACTAGGTAGGTACGAGGGTGGATGATGTACTCATGTACTAGCTTGATGTTGAATCTAAGAAGTTGAGTCTTCTATCAAGGGGGGAATGAGATATGGAGCAATATTAGTATATGAGAAGATTGTGACCAAATTAAGAAAGTGTTTAACATGTTGATGAACCATGTAGGTGAAATGGTGAGTACAATGGATGGAACCCATGTATATTGGTACAAGAATAAGGAGAATAAAGTTCAATCATGAAGCTTACATGAAGATATATATATGTGATCCTTGAGCTAGAAAAAAGGAATAGTTGGTGATAGTGCACATAAAAGTCTTGTGGAAATAGTGGAGATCACATTATATGGACAATTGAAGTTAAAAGTTTGTGAGTGTTGTGGAACAGACTTAGGACCATATAATAATTTGTGTCAGACATTATGTTCATAAGAAATCCTATGGTATCATGTTTGACTTGATATATTAGTCCTTTAGAAACTTTGAGCATGCACCTAATATCTCCATAGATGGAGTATGATAATTTCATGTAACTGAGTCAAATGATAATGTTATAATTCTGGTGAGGTAAATTATATCCCCATAAGGTTCATGGTAATCCAAAAATAACTTATTAGAGGAAGGTTCATGGGAAGCTAGAAATAATTGAAGTAGTTTATGGTTCGTGGTTAGCCAAAACCACTTGATGTGCTGTTTGTGGCAAGAAAGAAAACAATTGAGGTGTGATGGTTAAGGGTCATTCACGAAATCCCATAGGCGAAATTCCATAGTTTGGCATGGGTAAACCAAGGAAAACCCGCGATAATGATGATGTAGGGGGAGTTAAAGTACAAGTATGAAGGCATGTGATGGAAGAATGGTTGAATGTACCATGTACATGAAGGACATCCTATTATACCAATGGTTCTTGTGGCCACTTACACGTGCATTATAGTGGATGGTTGTTCCTTAATATAGACATCAACATTTTGGTAATGTTTGCATCTTAGAGGTATGATGAAAATACTAGTTGGACTAGACATATACCTTCTTGATCAAGAGGTTATTAAGCTCATAGTGTATCATGTGTTGTAGAGGAGAACATATTGATGATACATTAGTTGATGGATTATTAAGACAAGTTAAGTGTTACAAATAAAATATTTCTCCATTAAGGGGGTGTGTTAGAGTTAATTAGAGAAATGTATTGTTCCAATACATTAGTGTTCTAAAGTGTTCTTATAGATTGTCATATTACCAAAAGTGTGAATTGTAAACTCACATAGGTTTTCTTTTCATCCAATTATAATAGGTTGTTATTGTTATTTACTGCACCTATTCCATTACTATAAATACGAGGTTCTATTATGTTTTTGGATATCTATAATATCTAATAATAAAATCTCTCATGTTGAGAGATTTTTAGTGTTCTTATATTTTTGATTGTGGGATAATATTGGAGAAATGAATTATATAGCACTTGGTAAGTAGGAATTTTTGTGAGGTCACTCATCATGAGACTTCTATGTCTCAATTGAGATTAATTATGGAGATTTCCCCACATTCAAGCCCAATTAGCCTACAACCCCATTTGAAAACCTTTGCATGTGTTGTTCTTTATGAACTATTCACTTAGAGTCCCCTTATAGTTTGAACTATTCACTTAGAACTCCCCTCCCCCCCCCTTTGTTTTTCAGAATCTAAGGTATTTCATAAGGAGACATATCAGATATATTTTCAAGATTAAATGCCTGGAATCAAACTTTAACCTATGACCATATCCATGAATATTAGTTTCAAGTTACCGTTATCTTATGATTTTGAAGAGTCCACTTAACACTCATTGCACTTACTAAATAGTTCATAAGCCACAATACCTACTAATTTTTTGTAAATGGAGTAATAAGTTAAGTGGGCTTGAATGTTGGAAGTTTCCACAGTCAAGCATACTTGAGATACAAGAGTCTTAATATGTTTGGCCTCCCAATAAATCTAGGTTAATCCTACTTCTTCACCCATGTGAGCATCACCCAATGCTATAAGTGGAAAATGGATTATTCAAAAGCATGAGATAATGGTCTCGGACTAGGACTAATGGATATCGTTATAAATTAATGACATGATGATTTATTTATTTATTTATTTTATATATGGTTTATGGTCCCCAGAGGTTGGTGACTCGCTATTGTTGGGTATGAAGCCTGATTATCTTCTTTATTTAGAGGTATCACAGCATTGGACCCCAGTTCGTTATGTGGCGGCAATGCCTCTGTAATATTTGCTCTGCAAGGGGGGTCCAGGGGGGTCCAAGGGATGTAAAATTGCCTTATAAAATGTTGTAATTTCGTAGTCAATCTGGGTCATTCGTTAAGCAGAGATCTGACAATAGAAGTTAGGTTTAATTTAGGGTTTTTCTCCATAGAAGGAAACC
>APFE031463234.1:3243-30816 GCA_000404065.3 Pinus taeda
TCCAGGAATTTGTATAAAGCAAGATCAGGTGGAGGTCTTAAATTTTGTGGTATTGCATTGTAAACATTGTTAAATCTTGCACAGTAATCCAGAACTGTTTCCTGAGGTCCTCTTTTGATAGTATCATACTCAGACAGTATGTGCAGGGGGTCTTTCTTTTTCTCCCATCTGTTAATGAATGCCTAGTATAAGGCTTCAAGGTTTAATATGGAATTGGGTGCAAGTGCCCTAAACCAGGTTCTGACATCACCAGTCAAACTTTGAACAAAAATATTCATTCTTAAACTCTCATCATCAATCTCATAACTCTCGAAATAATCCTGCATTTTCTTTGTATGCTGTAGGGTGGTGCAGGAGGTTGCACCATCAAAATAGGTGATTTTTGATTGATAGTCCTGAGGCATAGCCCCGGGATTATCAGGCAATTGTAAGGGCGCATATCTAGCCATGATGATGGGGATAAGCGGAACAGCTAGAGCAGCGGGGATAACAGGAACAACTGGGGTAGAAGGAGTAGTAGTGGTAGTAGGAGTATGGGATGGAGGTGTAGAGGAGCTGCTTGGAGAAGGAGGTGATGAACCAGGGGAACTTGGGGTTGACCGGAATAAAACTTTGACAGGGGTTGGCACACTGCTTGGCTGAACTGTTTCAGGACTCACAGCAGTTTGGTCTTCTTTTTGCTTTGTTTTCTAATGATCTTAGGAATTAAATTTGGATTTTCAATAACATCTGGGCTATTTGGATCAGGATTTGATCGTGTATTACGGGTTTGCTTCTTAGGAGCCAGCTTCTACTCTTTTTTTTTTTTTTTTTTTTTTTTTTTTGGGGAACTTTTTCTAAAAAATGCAGCAACACGGGTCGACCGAGACTTTCACAGGTCGATTTCTTCCACTGTGGGGCTGCAGACTGGTTTAATGAATTTATCTGAGGAGGTCCCCAGTGGAGTCGCCATTATGTTATCACTCAGGTTGTCCCTAGGCTCATGTTAGGGATACGGCCGAGGTAACCACAAACCAATCTTTGGATTGCAGGGTCTAGCCCACCTGCAATCAGAAAGGGCTCTCTCTTAATGATTCAACTTTGTTGATGATTTTAGGCTAGGTTTTGGCTCAGGGGTTTTTTTTTGTATTTGGATGGAAGGTAGAAATCTCAAGCAAAGAGGCAAGGTAAGATGTGATAAGTTTCAAACCATTGGGCATGGATTCATGGATTAAGGCTTGTTGTTGCGTTTTCTTGGTCACAAGAGGATTAAGGAGCGGGATAGCCACACATGATACAATTATCAATTTACTGAAAGGATGGAATGACAATCAGAGATGAAAGGCAAAGGAGAATCTTTCATCAAACTGAAAGAGAGGAGAAGTGAATGAATGGTTATCTAGGAGCAGCTAAGAATTCCTAAACTCTCATTCATATGTGAAAGAAACAGCGTAAACAAGATCATTTAAGTATACATGTTCATAATTATTTCTGATGAAAACATGAAAAATTGCAGAAATTGAGCCTAAGGTGTAGTTAAACAAATCCTAATCTATTCTTCTTTTCTACAATTTAGATCGCGGAACGGTGGTAAAACAAAACATGAAAAATTAACAGAGTTGAGAAACACTTATTGAACCATGTAGAAGCACAGGAATTCCACAATCACTCCTCGGCCAATTAAACACATCAAACAGTTTTAGAATCCATGCTTTCGGCAGTCTTTGATTATAGAAAGTATGACAGTTACAGTGCGGGTCTCTGCTTGAAGAAAATGTCGAGATACCAAAGATTAAGCAACTTCCTCGACTCACCAACCAACCCCTACTCCATCTTTCAGGGTGGTATATATGAGCAAAATATCATAAAGTCATTTATTACAATTGACCTAAACAGGTCTGACGGAAAAGCTTTTTCTAAAAACCGAATTGTCGCTGGAATTGAATGCAGGTAAGTCCTTTGGGTTGCGCTAGAGGCAGCTGAATCAAAAAGAGTGGAATGTGGCCCTTGGAGGCTCGATGCAGTACTGCTGGAATGACTGTGCTTTGGGATCTGTAGTTTTGTTCTGGTGCGAGTTAAATGTGCAATAACCATGATTTGAGAGTTTTTGAGTGGCCTAACCGTCTTTCTCTGACTTTGCCGAAAGGTATTAAATTTTCTCCTGCTTTGGGCCGCTGTTAAGATCTTCGCTGATACTCTTTGCCGCTACATTGATGGTCTCCACCGCTTGCTGATACTCTTTGACGTGCTTTTTCCTTGTTGATTTGATCTGATACTCTTTAATCTTTGTCTCTGGTCCTTTCCTGTCTTTAAACCAGATTAATTTGGCAAAATCGGGCAATTTCGGGCTTTTTCGGCGCAAAACGGGCCAAGGAATCAAAAGATTCCCTAAAGATTCCCCAAAACAGCCTATTTCCCGTAGCGATGCGCGATTAGCGCTTCGCTAATCGCGCATCGAAAATTGCCTCTGTTTCTTGTTCCGGAGCTCCGAAGTGCGATTTTTCTTCCTACGCGAATTTTCGGTTTTTTGGCTGCTGACGTCAGCATGTCATCAGCAGTACGGCGGATGACGTTAGCCTGCTGACGTCAACAATGGTCCCTGGTACAGATGTGACATGGCAGGGTGCTCATACTTTAATGCGATGCGATGAACTTTTCTGATGCGATCGCAATATCGCATCGGCGGGGAGCGAGAAGGTATTTACTTTGGACATGCGATGCTTGCGACTGTCGATCGCCGATATCGCATCGGGTAATCAACGGATGGGGCATAACTATATTGTGAGAATATTGCGATATGGCGACGTGAGATGGCTTACTAGGATCTGCAGAGTGTTAAGGAAATCGGCAAGGGTCTATTGCGGTCGGAAGGAGTGAGTACGTGCGTTTAGAAAAGCATTTGAGGCCTCGGAAGGGGTCCGATAACCTGCAAAGGGATTTTATACTTTGGAAGGAGTATATTGCATTTAGAATATGGTTTGAAGGGGCAGCATGAGGGTTCTTGCCAAGTTTCAGACAAACTGAACAATTCCCGGGGGTACTTATTGTTATTTTCCAACCAGGGGGAGGGATATTTACATAGGGGATGATTTACATAGTTTTATTAGGGGGATGGGAAAAATATAGGGAGTTAAATAATAATGTCAGTAGTCAATATGGAGATGGTAAGAAAGCGCTAAGTTTGGGAGATCTTAGGCTGCAACGAGGGGATAGAACCTTATAGAGAGAGTATGAAATTTCTTTGAGTGAAGCAGATCTTCACCCAATCTAATGACATGAAAATGATGAAACTAAGAGGTATCAAGCAGATCTTGACCTCTTTTTGGGGAAATTAGTTAATGATTTGGGGGAGATAGAGAAAGGAAGTTAGTTATGCTTGTTTTGAGATTTTCACATAGAACTGCCTGGTGATTGTGTCCTGAGTAGAGATGACACCTGAAAACCTGGAACTGATCAGCAATCAAGATTCTGCAACCTCAAAACTACCTACCCAGCCTATTTACCTAACATTTTTTCTTCTTTAGGTTTGGGTGCATTTAGACCTACAAACCCATCATTTCCATTTTTCTTTTTTATGCTTTCCTATCTACAAACTACCCTTATTTCATCTGAGGGCCCAGATTAAACAGTTGGGCTCCTTTGATTCTCTACCTATCTAAGAATCTGCCAAGATTAAGCTGTTTGGACAGATTTTCTTTCTCTATATTCTAAAACAAGAAATTGAAACCTAGGGTGACAAGGATTAAGCTGTTTGGACCTCCCTTTAACTGAAAATTGTGCAACATTGGAATAACTTCTCAAAATTTGGAAAGCGGTTGGATGAACTCTGAGTATCCTTCTTCGCTTGGAGACTATTAAGCAAATATGGAGCATTACAGCATGCAAAGTATGACATATTTGGTCTGTAAAAATGTCAATCATGAAATATGAGTAACCTGCTGCAACAGGAGGCTAACACAGAGGAGGCATGGATAGGTAAAAAGGTAAACTACTCATTTTTAAAGACATTTGGTTCTGAAACCTTTGTCCACATTAATAAAGAAAATAGAAAAAAACTTGAGGCAGAATAAAAGAAATGTACCTTTATTGGATAAGGTGTTAATAATTTTGGTTATCGCTTATATGATTTTCAAAATCACAAAATCATTGGGAGTAGAGATGTCATATTCAATGAAAGGGTCTTGTATAAGGATCAGATGTAGGAAAATAAATAGGAAAAAGAAAACAAAGAATACATAGTACTTGATGAGATCATAGAAAAAGTAAATGTGTTTGAAAATCATAATGATCAACAGACACAACAAAAACAACAACCACAATAATAGCAGGCACCTCAAACACCTGAAAGTGGTGTTAGAAGATCTATCAAGATAAGTAGACCCCTTGAACGATACTCTCCTTCATTATATTATGTATTGTTGAGTGATTCTGGTGAACCAGAATGTTATGAAGAAGCAATGCAGGTAGAAACTAGGAAGAAGTGGGAGCTAGCCATGAAAGAAGAGATGGACACCTTGGTACATAACCAGACTTGGGACTTAGTTAGGTTTCCTGGAGGTAAAATAGCATTTCAAAATAAATGGGATTACAGGTCGAAGGATGTAGAGGTAGAAAAAGGTATAATGCTAGATTTGTGGTGAAGCGGTTCTCACATAAGAAAGGTATAGACTTTGATGAAATATTTTCTCCTATTGTTAAAAGGACTTCAATCAGAACTATTTTGTCTAGTAGCAACATAAGGTTCTCATCTTGAGAAGTTAGATGTAAAGACAATCTTTCTCCATCGGCATTTGGAGGAAGATATCTATATGCAACAAACATAAGGATATGATGTCAAAGGGAAGGAGAAACTAGTGTGTAGGTTGAACAAGAGCTTGTATGGATTAAAATGGGCTCCAAGGAAGTGGTATCTAAAATTTGACAAGTTTATGTTTGAACAAGGTTATACTAGATGTCACTTTGATCATTGTGTTTATCTCAAAAATAAAAATGATGGCAGCTATATTATATTGTTATTGTATATAGATGACATGCTTGTTGAATGGTCTAACATGTAGGAAATAAATGTACTCAAAGGAGAATTGGAAAATTCATTTGCAATGAAGGATTTGGGTGCTGCAAAACAAATCCTTGGTATGAGAATAACTAGAGACAAGAAAAATCGCAAATTAACATTGTGTGAGAGTGGGTACATACAAAAGGTGTTGGAAAGATTTAATATGAAAAAATAAAAACCAATTACTATACCTTTGGCTAGCCATTTCAAACTAAGTAAGGAGATGTCTCCCAAGGCTCAGGAAGAGATGGAATATATGTCTAAAGTTCCATATGCATTAGTAGTTGGAAGCTTAATATATACAATGGTTTGCCTAAGCCCTGATATTGCACATGAAGTGGGAGTTGTAAGTAGGTACATGAACAATCCAGGAAAAGAACAAGTGGATGGAAGTGAAGTGGATTCTTAGGTATTTGAGAGGTACCACAAATCAAGCAGTATTCTTTGGTGGTTCATACATTGCTTTACCAGGATACATTGATGTAGATATAGAAGGTGGTAGAGATAATAGGAGGAGCACCACATAATATGCGTTAATTGTAGGTGGAAAAGTTGTTAGTTGGATTTCAAAAATTCAAAGTGTTGTTCCACTTTCAATCATAGAAGCAAAGTATGTTGCTGCTATAAAGGCTAGTAGGGAAAAACTTTGGCTGCAAAGGTTTATGGATGAATTGGGTAAGAAGAAAGAGATGGGAAGGTCATATAGTGACAATCAGATTTCCATTCATATTACAAAGAAATCAGTATTTCATTCCAAAACTAAACATATATAACTCAAGTACCATTTCATATAGCCAGTGTTGGAAGATGGATAGTTGAAGATGGAAAAGATACACACTAGCAAAAATCATGTAGATATGTTAAGAAAAGTTGTAACTAGGGAGAAGCTAATATTCTTCTTGGTTTCAATTTGTCTTCAAGTATGGTGATGAATATGAGAAACAACTACGTCCAAAGGGGAAGAATTGTCCAACAAATGAAGTAGCAATGGAGTTGCTATAATTAGTCTGGAAGTGGGAGATTGTTGGGTGTGGAGCATGATTATCTTCTTTATTCAATGGTATCACCTCATCGGCCCCAGTTCCCAATAGGGTGGCAATGACACCCCTTTAATTGTTGTTAAGGGGGTATAAGGGGGGCGGTGAGACAAAGATTTTATGAGCCCCTAGGGGTAGCACCCCCAAAGCTAAAAATAGAAGTAAATTTTCCTTGTAAAATATTGTAATTTCATAGTCAATCTAGATTGTTCATTAGGTGAATGATCTGATGGTAGAAGCTATATTCAATTTAGGTTTTTTTCCCTAGAAGGAAACCTCTCGATTTATATGATGAAATTGTATTATGGTTGTGTATATGTGTATTTTGAGTGAGAAATAGAGAGGAGACTGTCTGAGAGCGAAGAAGAAATTACAACATATATGTTGTAGGTTGTATCTCTTCATTTTGTTGGATAATATAAAGGAAGGATTGGTTGTTTCTCTATGGATGTAGCTATTGGTCAAGGTTGTCATTGATATGAATATAACATTATTGGAGATGGAAAATATTATTTTGATACATGAACCTCATACAAAACCTATGTGTTAAGGCTTCCCTTACATTATGAATATGTCAAGCCATTAATGAAGAAGTCTAAGATGCCCATGATGCCTTAAGCATGAAGATTGATGTATAATCCCTAAATGCTAATTATTTATACAATCCCTTTCCCTAATAATATGATGTCCTTGCTTGATGGAATCCCTCATGATGACAAACCATCTATTGAAGAACACTTTCTCTAGGACCAAATATGAGCACTCTTAAAGGTCATGGTGACACACTTGATGACATGGATGATGACACTTGATGAACGCTATTGAAGGACTTGATGACATGAATGTTTACACTTTATGACCACATAATGACACCAATGTTTATGCATGGATGATGGTTAGATACCACATAGTGAAACACTTGATGATAGTGGATGATGATTGAAGACCATACTTAAAGCCCTAATAAAAATACCCTAACCTTATACATGAAGAATCCCAAATCCCCAACGTCTACACTAAAAACTCCAAATTTGTCATCCCAATGTCTGCACTAAAAATTCCAAACAATCATAAAGAAAATTAATTTTTGGCACTTGAAGACATCATTTCATTATGACTCCTTGACTATCTTGTAGAGGACTCTTTCCTATTTCTAATGAGCCCTTACTTGCCTCCTAACTCCTAGTAGTCTAAGAGAAATTAATTTTTTTAAGTTAATACATCCTATTTTTTAAAGCCAGCCAACCTACACTTAGTCTGTCATGTCGACCTCCCTCCATAAGACATTTCCATTCATCTTAACATAAAACTCATACAAAAAGGAGGTTTGGACTATTCATTTGACCAAGCAATTTTGATGAAAATTTAAGAGATAAAACATAGAAGAGGACAAAACAACAAGGAGGTTGAGGAGGACTTGATATCTCTATTTTGGGAAAATTATATTAAAGGTTTTGAGGACAGATATCTATTACAATTCTATTTTTGGCATAGAGAATAGTCTTGACCGTGAAAAAATTGCATTATACCCTCGGATTTGTTACAGTCACCTTGAAGGTTCAATTTTAAGGGCTTGGACCAATGATAAACGTAAGCACTAACCAATGAAAAGAAAAACCACCTAGATACCTTGGACATGTGGTGTATGGGTAGTCTCAAGCTCAGAATAAGTGTTGTACAATGATCTCTTAGTGAAACAAACCTGTGAGAAGTCTTGTGGAAGGACTACACCTTCATACATGTGACCAATTTCCTTAGAGACACACCTTTTAGGAGCAGTGGTGTACTATCCTTGAAGGAAAGTCATCAAGATGTGGATAGTCTTATAGTGACACTTCTCTTGACCCTATGACAACTTCACAAAGGAATGAAACTAGTATATAGTTAAGGTGGTTGGATAGTTGTTTGAGGGCCTCATTTCTTGAACCAACATTTGGGTTATACACCTGTGACATGAAGTCTCCTGTGAAGCTCAGAGTGTGGAGAATATTTCTGTGGTACAGTCACATATCTTGTGAATTTGAAGGAGCCTATATTTCTTGAAGACATATGATGGCTTGTTGATAGTTTGAGACCTATACTTGAAGTTCAGTGGTGATTTATTGCTACTGACCTTGGAAGCTATTGAAGATGATGTTTTGTATTTACCATCTTTTGGGGCAGATTATTGGACTCTTTTGAAGTTTTTTGCAACCCTCTCTTCCAGCCTCTTTAGAGCAGACTTGGAGCAGTTGTTAAGTGTCTTTTTAAGTGTCGGAGACCTATAGTTGTGAACCTTGGAGGCTTGTGTAAGTTGAAGAAATTGAGACCTTAAACAATGGAACATTTGGGATTTCCACAAGAGAAGTATTAGATCTTTAAGAACTCCTTGGAGAAGCCCATTGAAGACTGCCCATTAAAGTCACTCTTGGAAAATCTTATTGAAGCCATCATGTGGTGACCTTGAAGTTTTTTTTTTTGGCTACCATGAAGGACAACAGAGACACCTTCATGTGAGGAGATCAAGGTTTTCATTGATGACATAACATGGAGACTACAGTGAAGATGAAGATAGACAAGGTTTATTGAAGAAGACATTGGGAGCCGTGAAGTATAACCAAATACATCTTGAAAAAGTGAAGTTAAGGGTTGGATCCCAAGAGGTTGGAGCGTCGAAAAGACAAGGTTGGTGCCTTGGAAGATGGGGTTGGAGCCTTAGAGGACCGGAGTGCTCAAGAGACCATGTCAGAGCCTAAACCAGATATAGGTTGCAATCCTTGGGGTTGGTGCCTCAAAATTGACAAGGTTGGAGCCTTGGAAGTCCAAGTTGGTGCTTGGAAAATACAGGTTGGAGCTTGGAAGATTGAAGATTGGTGTCTTCATCTAGGGTTGGAGCCCTACATATATTGTACTTGATTCATTGTAAAGAAGAAATTAATAAAAACATTTATTCTTATTGTTTATTTTGTGTTCTAAATATAAGTGATCTAACTAGTAAAAATTAAAATTGAAAAGAAATATTGATTCAAACCCCTCTCAATGTTTCCAACAGTAGCCCAAATTGGGTGAACCATGTATATCTATGTCTCTCTTGTTTTATGTGCTTTCTGTGTAATAAACCAATAGATTCAATTCAAGATAATATAAATAAATTCAAATCTAAGGTATATATGAATTATAACAATAGTAAAAATGGAGACGTGAAGCATCAAGATATGAAGAAAAAACCATCAAAAAATCTAGCAAAGCAACATGAAGGAAAAAACTAAAATTGGAAAACTAATAAGAAACAAAGTTGATTTTTCAATCAACCATAACTTATTTATTTGGAATCCTTTTTAGGTGATTTCTTCTTTTATTTGGGTGAAATTTCGAGAAGAATTCATATCTATTGTTATCTCAGTCAATTATTATATATATATATATATATTATATATTATATATATATATAAGTAGAATTTTGATTTGAAAGTCGTGATCTATTATTTTCTCGTAAAAAAAAAAAATCAGATGTAAGATCTATTCAGATTTGAAGAAAATGAGAATAATGGAGATCCATATGAATCCTTACAATGTAAAATAAATGGGAGGAATTGATAGAAATACAAATAGACCACAAGGATAAGAGATCTAATATATTTAGGGTTAGGTCCGCAATAGGGTTTCTAGTCTTATTATGGGAGAATTTCGCTTTAGCTAGGAAGATAATTTTAACCCAATATATCACTAAGGATCCACCCAGAGTGATTTGTGTAATATTGGAGATAGATAAATAGATCTAACCCTAGTTTAATCCCATTCAAGAAAGCATATTTCAAATTTATACATGCCTCTTTAGCGAAGAAGTTTTCAGACTAATACCTAGCACCCTTGTAGGTTGATGGCATATTTTGGGTGTGATGCAGAGATACTTGCTCCTATTTGAAGATCCTTTTCCATATTATGATAAATCAAATACTTGCGCATATACACCAACAAAAACGCATAGAAAATTCTTCTACACAAGGCTTGTTAGTCTAAAACAACATGTACAAATCAAGAGCATAATCACATTGGAAGTATAAGAAGGGAAAACTAATCTATTAATCATGAATGTAATAAAAAGGCATATACCTCTAATTAATGAGGCCCTCTCCTTAATATTGCAACATGGTCTCCTTCTCCCAATGCAGCAGAGCTCCCGTGCTAAAATATGGATACTAGATCTTCCCCCTTCCTCTTGGTGAGATTATATAGGTTCGTTCCATCCTTCGAGAAAATGTATCTATAAAGCCAGGGGCTTGAGAAGTTAGGATAATAATTGACCCCTAACCAACTCATATATAAGTGGGTCAAGTTGATCTAGTCTTTGGAAATGACAAACTCTAGAAACCTTTTTCTCAATAAAGAGTTTTTTCTCAGTTGTTTCAATTATGAAATAATTATTATCTCATAATTATAAATTTGTGACAAACTAATTATGATAAATTAGTCAATCATTTAATTCCTCCCTTTTAATGTGGAATAAATTCCACATAAGCAAAATCAAAGGTCAAAGGGGATGCATTCTATCCAACAACCGAGGTAAGTTGAACTTGGGTTTCACTCACTATGGTGGAGTGGAAAATAAGGTTATAACAATTACAGTCCTACAAATTACACCCCCCTTACTAACTCTTGCCCTCTCCATCTTGAAATCTAGTCTCACAAACATGTCCTTTAGAAGAGTAAAATATCCAAGGCTGCACATATTTTCACTACTACACACTAAATTTCCATGTCTTATATGGTCTGCTAACAACCTTCAAAGGTCACCTTCACACGGTCCTATACCAAAATTCAACCAAGTGTAAAGATACCTTTTTTGGCGATCACTTTTTGATCATAAAACTCAACTGTATACTCTGGATTTATAAGATAAGAAATCGAAATAATATTCTTGGTTAAACTAGTAATATACAATACCTTATGTAACTTAAGAATGTCTCATGCTAGAAGGTATAATGGAAAAGAGGCATAGAAATAAAACTTGTGGCACTTAAATAGCTTCACTTGCCTTGGATATTTCTTCATTTGGTTTAAATATTTTGAGTCTTCCTTCTACTTATGACACTTCTTTCTTTCCTCCTTTCATCACCTTTCTCATGAGGGATGGGTCTTATGCTTTCTTGAGGCCGACTGAAACCATCTCTAGTATTAACTACTCTTTTATGAATTCATATTGTAACTTTTTAAAAGTGGGATATTTCTCAATGAATGTGATTCCACGTTGGAACCTATCCATTTAGAGTGAGGAATTAGGTCACTCTCAATAATCTCTTCTCTAGTGGTATCTAGTCAATATCTAAACTCTATGAACTTCATCAAATAGGTTATATATAGTATCAATGTTACTTATGCAAGTACTAATGTGATTATTCCTTAAAAGCATGTTATGATACATGTTTACACTCTAGTATAACATTTTTTAAGGAAAAAAACACATCTTTCACAATCTCCTACTTAGTGATATAAGGGATCAAGTGATCCTTAATTGAATAAGTGACAATTTTCTTTTCTTTGGTTGATTTCTTAGTATTTTTTTTCTAATTCATTGGGATCAATTGGAGGTATTTCCTTGTTTCCAAAAGGATACCATACTTCAACTTCTTCCAATAGATTTTATGGTTTCCACTTCAATTGTACAAATTCAGAAGCACCTTCCAACACGTGAAAATATCAAAGGCCAAAATGCACCATCACTACTACCCCTAAAGAACACTCAAAATAAATAAATAAATAAACACCAAATTATACTTGTAACATATACCATTATAACGACCTTCAAATCATTGTAAGGTATTATCCATCTCACCTAACAAATTATCATAAGTATAGGCCAAATTCACTAATTGTAGCTTGAACATCACATAAATTGAAAACTTTTGGAAACCCTCTCATGTAGGAAGCATATCATTCCGTACATGGATACAGAGGATTATTTTGAATGTTCTTTAATGCAATTTTAAATTTCAAACCATGGTAAGCATAATTTTTAAACAATATTTGTTTTTATAAACTTGGGTAACCTAAAACTAAAAAAATTCAACCAAAACAACATGTACCAAATATGTTAATCTACAAACGCACACTTCTAAAAATTCAAACTACAAACACATACATTTTAACTCTTAATTGCATTTATCTTCTATTGAATACAAAGAATATTACACTATAGTAGCTTTAGAAAAATCACTAACAAAAAATATGGTATGTAATAGGCCTCTTATATAAAACAAGAGATAGAGGAAATACATAATTTATTTGGTCACATGCATGAAGTTCCCAAGATAAATTAATTATACCCTAACACTTATCCTGTCAAGTTGTTTACCCTCTTCCATGGATACAAGTGTCAAGATAATATGCCTCAACTAATGAATAATCATCGCATGCATGCACATTTCTCTTTTGGATTTATGCCCTTCTCAAATTGTCATGCAAACACAATGAAAATTTCAAGGATATGTTCCCTACTCTAATAATATATAATTTATATGAAAACAAAATTTGAAACAGGAAAGCTAACATTGTTAAATTTGAACTACAATTTAATTCTATAAATGTTCTAAGATTGGCAAATACATGATGGAGGTGTGCATAGACATCCAATTTCTTCCCTACATTATGATTGTACACCTCATTTTTTCCACTATTGTTGAAACTTCATACACACCATGTTGCTTTAATGCTACACAAAGGACTAAGGATAATGAAATAGTAGCATGAAAAATACTGGAGAATACTAGTTAAGTGACAAAATTATAAATCTAAAAAAAATCGGGAGACATGCACAAAGCTCTATTGACATCAAAAGAGTACCCACGTATTTACATTTATTCATCCTTTTTAAAAGGAAATTTTTCAATTTTGGATTAATATTTATTTTAGGGTTATTAGAAAGCCGCTCACTTTCAAAAATTGACTAGGAGTGGAGCTCTTGATGATTTTCCATTAAAAATGTGTCTTCATTATGTGATGGACAAAGCCATGAATAACACTAATGCACTAAAAATGAGCACATATAACTATTAGTAACAATGTGGACATGTCAAAATGTAAGAAGAGTGTAAACTATCTTTCTCCATATGTCTAATACATAAAAGTATAAATAAAATATCACTTGCTTTGTCGTGTGATGAAATTCAATGTATATATATAATGATTCCCATAAGCTACACTACTTTTCTCCATAACTAAACCCCCATGCTAGCACTCTACAGTTGAAATTGTGTTATTTTATAATAAACTAATTAATCACATATTTATGCATGTGAGTGTGATATTTTCCAAAGCGGTTGAATTCAATGGTAAAAAAGAAGGAGTTTTTCACCATTTGGTAAAGTTAAAATTTCCGTTAGGGGTTAGTCTGAAGCCATAGGGTCACTTTGAGGTAGTTTTATAATTTCATTTGCACCCAAAGAGGTTATGTCAAATGATATAATAACCCCATGCACACATAAGTGGATCAAATTCCTCCTCCATGCCCTTCAAATTTAAAAAATCCTCTTCATTCATTTGGGTCCAGGACTCGTTTATTGTAGGGTTTTGAACCTGAATGTAGCATGGTTTCCCCATTGGGATCAATATACTAATGCACCTAATAAGGCCAACATTCACCTCCTATATTTGTATGATGCTCTAGTTTGGTCCAAAAATAACTCGAGATATTAATATATTGCCAAAGTTGCATACAAGACCCTATGGATTCTGGGGGATATCCATGCTCATTGGTGGTTTAAAGTTATATGGAAAATAAATGATCTATTGAAAAGGAATGTATTTTTATGGTTAGTGCTCAATGTACATGTACTAGCATACGATAAATGAAAAAATGAAACAATATAGGATCAATATGCTGATATCTTTGAAAAATGAATGAAGAAACAAACCAACATTTGTTCCAATATTGTCCATTAACTTGTCAGACATAGAACAAGGTTGAGGATCAATTAGGGTTCCAAATTTTATGGAATAAGACATTATTTTAGAATGTTTTTGGGGATTTTTTCCAGATTTATTTGAATCCCATCAGATATATTTTGATCATAGTTGTATGGGGGATTTAGTAGGCACAGAATGTTCATATTTTTATGAAAAATATTATCCTTATTTCAAAGTTTCTTAGAAAGATTTGACTTCCTTATTTGTTTACAAATATTCTTTAGGAAATAAAAAGTGTCATCAAATAGGAGATACTATAATGAACAAAACCTTACCTTGGGAATACTTTGATAGGGCTTGGTAGGGGTCAGTGATAATATGTGGTTTAGGATTTTTCTTATATTTCTCAAATAACCATTATCTCTATAGCAAAGAAAAATTGGGACAAGGTATAAACATCATGGGTCAGTTCAATTCCCTTTATTCTCTTATGAAGTGTGAAGTTGATAGGTAGTTAGTTGATTTGCTAATTTTTTTTGACTCAAAGATGATCTTAGAGTGCACGAAAAACATTGCAGGTGGAGAATTTGGGATTACAACAATTATTCCTTCAACTAAATAATATATTTTTTGTCTTTAACCAAATTAGGTCAAGTATATTTTTAAGGAAATGAACACACTTGTAGATAGTCTCTCAAAAAGTGTTCTCCTCTTGGTTGAAAATCAAATAGTTTTAGAATAATTTTTTAATGGAGAATTTCTCTCCAAATGAGAATGTGAATTCCCTAATATATAAGTATACATTTAAATATTTTTAGGTTTACGATCTTATTGATGGAAAAAACTAACCACATCAAAATTTGGGAAACCACCCGATCAAAGACCCAATTATACTTTTTGGTTTCGGTGGATGGTTCCGATTGGTTTTAAATGGGCCTAGTTACCTTCATAGAAATTTCTCCACCAAATGGAGACTGAGGGATATGGAAGATGGTGAAGGAATGTTTCTAAGTAATCACAATAAAGCCAAAAATGTTCTAGTCTACATTATATCATATAATATATACATAACTTAGGAATTAACATATATGTGAAAGTGTAAAATAACTTCAACAACTAGAAACTAGATCTCAAACTATCTAGTTGATTAAGAGAAAACTGTAAAAGAAATATTTAATTCAATTAAATAGTTAGTTGAATTAAATTCAAAACAACATTCACATATAAACTTATAAATTGTTATTCTTATAAATGAAAGAAACAATAAGGAAGAAATGAATTATCAAATCATTCAATCATAAACATAAAAAAATATATATATGAATCATTCCAATCATAAATTTAAGAAAAAGAGAAAAATTGATAATAGTAACAAATCTTATCTATCTCATTGAAACATGGAATCAAAATGGTTCTCTACTTATATTGGAAAATAATAGAGTAAAAAAGTGTAATTGGGCATTTTCTTGCTAAATTTAGAACCCATAGCTCTGTGCCCAAGATCTACTTAAATACTTTTTACAACTTTGAGGAAGGTAGTTCTTCATCTTGAATTTTATCAACAAAATATTAACAAAAATATAAAAATAGGGAATTGTTACAACATTCAAGTTGAAGTGAATTTTAGCCTTTAGGAGCATCTGGTGTGAGTTAACTATTGGTTGATTGCCATATTTTATGGACTTCTAGAAGCTCTTCCAATTGTGGAGATGAATTGGGTTTAATATGAACTCGACACTTGTATAGTGAGCTTCTAGTGATGGAAACATCTGATTGATTTGATTTTTTATTGCCTTAGTTACTTGCAAATAACTGTGGGTTTTAATAAAAAATTTCTAGTTTTTCTTAAGATTTACCATATGTAACTGCTCGATTTTGTTGATATTTTCAAATTTGTCCTCTTGTGCTTGTATATTAAATGCCTCTACCCAGGGAATAATTGTCTCTGAGCTTGTTGGTATTAATTTTGTCTCCTTAAGAGACTAACAAATAGACTCCAATAGAAGATCACAAAGCCTTTCTGCTACCTTGATTGTTTCTCTGAGGCATATATGAGCCTTCCAAGCATACAAAAATACTTCTTTTTACGTCTTAGTAATTCTGGGAAATTTGGGAAAGTGTATTTTTTGATCATCTTGCCAAGATAGGGACTCAGAAAATTTCTATTTTGTTTCATCATACTTTGTTTCCATTTCAACAATATCATTAAGAAAATAATGAATAAATATTTTCTTGAAACTGTACTACGTATAAATTATAACAAATCAATGGTTTCTCATGTTTTATTTGTTGATTAAGACTGATAGCTTCATGCTTGAATTATGTGAGATCAATGATGTGTGTCTTAGCTACTTGCACCTATTTTTGTAACTCTTTGATATGTGCATCCTTTTGTTGGATCTCAACCTCCAATCTGCTTTGTATTTAAGAAATACCATCTTGCATTTGTTCTTTAATTTGGGGCGATTCTTGCTCAAACTAATTGATTTGCTCACTTTTATAATCGATAAACTCCTTTATTTTAGCTTCCATTGCAATGTTAGCATTAGCATAAGCCCTTTTGTATTCATTCAATTCTTGATATGCTTGATTGGGACAAAGTGATGACCCATCCAATACTACCTCTAAAGGGGTTGCTCATATGGCTTGGCTTTCTGTAGTATTTCTCTTATTTCTTCCTTTCTTGAAAATGACTTTGTGTTGTGGGATAAAAGACATTAATGGGTGGTATTTATTCCATTTCAAGCTAAAATATAAGATTACGAGACACTAGAATTTTCTTTGAACCTAGTAGGTCATTGATATGTGTCTTAACGAAAACATTTGGTTCCATAAGAGCAGACCCTAGAACATTAGGAAGAAGAGAATATGACTATTGCCCAACTATTTCTTTAGTATGTGTTTCTGGAATCGTTGGTTATTTTTGCTTCTTAGGAGGTTTTGACGTGATCTTCTCAAACTCCTTCCAATCATGTATAATGTTGATATCCCTTGTATCTTGTAAACTTATCGGTTTACGAGACCAAATAGGAGGAACTTGTATAGGTATAGTTTCTTTTGAAGAGGATCCATGTGCTGAAAAGTCTATAAATTTTATTGTAGGTTCCTCTACTGGAATCTATAATAAAATTGATGGCAATGTGGCCCTTCTAGTATATTTGTAGACTATAAATTTTTATAGCTACCCAGGGGTAACTAATAATATTTTCTACAGACAAGTTGATAATAATTTGATCCATAGAACATTTAATCATAAGGAGAAGTCTCATGGACATCCTTCCTAATTCCTGCAACTGTAGTTATATTCTAAATTAATTCAGAAGGATCATGCAATTTCATAGGAATTGTGGCTAATTTTAAAGCCTAAAAGGTTTTTAATTCTTTATGAACATGGCCAAAATTTTGAAGAGTGTAAATACCAATATTTAAGAAAATCGAGCAAAATCAACTTTTAAGCCTTTCTAATTTCAAGGGATACCCATATTCCAACTACTTGATAGGAAACCTCTTTACTCGAATATATAGTGGCAAGGCCTATGGAGAGCCATAACTTCCCCAAGCTCTTATATAAGTAAAATACTCCTCTGCAAACCAATCTCCAATCCTTCAAAAACAATCCATAGTAGCTTAGGACATCCTTAGGGTTTAGAGTTGAAAATTTCTTGGTAAATGGGGATTATAAAATAATGGAAAATTTGATATACATAGTCAAAGTACTTATATTCTCAAATTTTGTTGGCTTGTGTTATATTTTTTCCACAACTAGCCCCCTAGTTTAACCAGGGGGTTAGAGGGGGGGCAGAGCCCCCCCTTCGTTGTGTCGAATGCATAAAGGGGGGGTCAGAGGAGGTTTGAGGGGGGTGGTTAGCCCCCCTCTATGGGGTCCGAGGCAGCGCCTTGGGGATTTTTTTTTTTTTGGACCCATGATTTTTTCCATGGTTTTGTGCATGGTTTTTGCACATGGTTTTGGGCATGATGGTTTTTTGGTGCATGGTATTGGATGATTTTGCATGTGTAGATATGTATTGCAACATTGAAAGGAACATAATGAAAAATCAATCTGGTAATCCCAGTTTTGGGATCCAGGGGAAAATATCTGTGTATATTTGTTTTATGTGTTATGCTATCGGTATTGTTTATTTTCTGCTTTTAGAATTCATATGCAGTTAATTTCTGTATGTGATTGAAACCTAAAAAATTTACTTTGATAAAGGTGAATAGGCATGGTATTAATAGGTGTCCATTTCCATCCCATTGTTAGAAAGTCCATAGAGAAATAGATGACATCAATTATTAAAATTGACATACAAAAGAGAGGATAATAAGTTATAGTCTTAATGGTGCAAAATGAGAGAATATATTGGGAAATATTATTGGACAATATTTCAACCCAATTGAAAGGGAATCCTTTGGAAGCCCTTTGGATGAGAGGGACATGGTCCTATGAGAAACATGAGACATCCTGATAAGCAAAGAGCCTACATAACATGGAGGCAACATAGCTAAAAGGAGGGCTTAGGGTGACTATAAAGTATTTTTGAGATTACTCCTCCTTATGTTTGTTAGGGTGTCTCCATTATTCCTTAATTAAGCTAGGAAGTAACTTGTCCGTATTATTTCCTTTTTCTTAAGCAAAGCCCTAAACAAATTGAGAAATATAAACAAATTGAGGTTTAGGAAGTTTGTACATGTTAAAAAGATGAAACTTGGGTAAAATTCCACTTTGGACTACTTATTTGTAGGAGATTATGATTTCATTGAATTCCACTTTTCAAGAGGACCAAAATCGACCTAAAGATCACCTCATTTGGACAAGCGGAAGTTGAGTTATGAATTATTTTCTTCATATATATATTTTGGATCAGATCAGCCCTATGCACATGTACAAATGGACAGGTCAAGTGGACCCTCATGGAATCCTATAAATAGAAGAGACCTCAAGCTCATTTGGACACATTGATTAAGCTCTATTCTCCTCTTCTATTTTGTCTTGGTTCACACAGGTTTGGCAGAGGAAGCTCGCACAAGGGTCTGAAGCTACAAGGTGAAGCTCGCATTGAACTAGGGTTTTATTATTCCTTGACTCTGGCACAAAACTGAGAATTTTAGTCCCCATACACTG
This sequence comes from Pinus taeda, assembly GCA_000404065.3. Classification (NCBI taxonomy): domain Eukaryota; kingdom Viridiplantae; phylum Streptophyta; class Pinopsida; order Pinales; family Pinaceae; genus Pinus; species Pinus taeda. The sequence goes on from APFE031463234.1 coordinate 22,319, forward strand.
GCACACAGTGGTCATGAGATCATCTAGGGACCCCTGGATGTTGGCACATAGTCTTCATGAGAGCAACCGAGAGTTTGGGTCAATTTGGGCCTCGGTCGCCCACACAAAATGGTATGGGAGTGATTGAGCTGCCATAGTCACTATCATGTAATTCACAGAGAACGACCTAGTCTACCATATTCATTCGCACAACTCCTCCTTCCTACGTCTGAGACTCCAATATTATATTTGAGTGTTCTGAATATTTTTCTTAGTGACAAAAGTGTCTGAAAACAGACTATAGGCACTGACAGTACATTACAATTATCTGAATCAAAGTTTTGATGTTTAGATACATTTCATGGATATTCTAGTAGTTATGAAGATATTGGTCATTGTACTCTCTTTGTTGAATCATTTTATCATAATCTATTAGAATAATATTTGCAAGGCTTTTCCCCATAATGGGTTTTGCCCTAGTCTCCGACCAATCTTGGTGTCTCTATGTGTGCATGCTTTTATTCTCTTTTGCCTTTATGTTCCATTGCATTGATGATGATGTTATTAATATTTCTACATAATTGCATATGATGATGAATAATTATGTAAATTTGAATAATGATATCATGCTATGGGGTTAACTTAATGTATTAATGAAGGGATGCAATTATCAAAGAAAAGAACAATGTAGCCCTATGAAAAATTAACATGGTATCAAAGCTAGGCTGAAGAAAAGCCATGAATATCACCCCCAAGGAGACACTTTTGATGGAATAAAGAAGAGGATGGTGGATACCTAAAAGAATCATAGGGTATGAAGGAAAACCTAGGTAGTTAGTTCATAAGGATTTGATGGTTAAGGTTTGAGAGAAACCCTGGTTTATGGCAAAGATTTGAGATTTGATGTATGAAACTATAGCATGATCTATGTAAATATGCTCAAGCACTTGGGACAGATTTGATGATGCCCTAGATGGCTTGGTTATTGATAAATTTGATTGAAGGAAACATGTTATGTGGACTATTGGATAGTGATGACTCTAAAAGGCTGGTTCAAGAGGGAGAGGATCATCTCTCATTGAAGATAAGTAATCCTTGACTTATGATATTTCTTTATGTCTTTACTCTTGTTTAGAATTATGGATCTGACTATTATGATCATTGTTTTGATCATTTCTTATACTTCCTACATGTATATTTGATTATGTGTATGTATCTAACCTTCTTGATGAGATGTGATAAGTGGATCCCTCTTGAGCATCATTTGAGATGCAAAGAAGAAAAGATAGATATGGAAAGAGGTAAAGAGGAACTTGATGAAAAGGTGACAAGCACTAAAAGTTGTCTATGAGAAGGTGCACAACTATTTGAACACTACAAGGTATGAAATGTATATTTTTTCAATTTTATGTTTCAGCTATAATATTTGATGACTAGGTAAGACTCATGGTAGGTTGAGAATGTCTCCTTCACAAATGTCTCATGCCTGCATATGAAATAGTTTTGAATTTATGCTTCCTATGATGAAATGGTGTACCTGGCATTGAATATTTTGACCATGTTGATCTTCTTGATTCTACGAGGCTACTTATTACTGATCTTGCATATAGTGGCATAACTTGATGTTTGGCTAACATGTATTCTTCTTGGAGATCCTAATTCTATGAAGAAGGCTAGTACCTTAACTCTAGTAAATGATACTCTTGACACTTGACATGCATAAGGCATGATGGATCTCTTATAGAAGGTTACCTCTTTGATAATGATAATGTTTGTGATAAGTATGATGAAAGTATGTTGACACTCTTATTGTTCTGGTATATTTTTATTGAATGACCTGAGTTGGTCCTATGGTAATCTTCATGATAGAACTATGAGATTGATACTCTAGATCTCTTATTAACCATGATCATGTCTTTGATAGTAATTATGGCATATGGTAAAACTGAATGCCCTAACCTGATGGATTCACTTGATAGAAGTGATATTGTGTTCATGATATTTGAAGTATGTTGTCACACCTGTTCATTGTCCCTATCATGTGAACCTAACCTTTAATGAAAGATTGATGTCATTATATGATGTAATAGCTGATGTGAGCATGTTATGACCTTGATGGATATATGTTTGATTCTATGATCTAACAATTATTTTGTTGCATGAATCTAGTAAAGACAGGTTGATGACATGAAAGAAGGTGAATGAAGTAGATTTCCAGTCAGAGGGGGAATCTCTTCTCAAGATTCTTACTCTTATTACTATTTGCATTATGTACTATTGGAATATGATTTATGTGCATCTGACATTATTGATCTACAGCAAGGTCTCAGATCTGAAGCCTGTACAAAAATTAGGGCTTATTCTTCGGTCACATGCATAGAACTGGGAATACTCATCCTTGGATGCACACATGCTAAGGTCCAGGTAGAGTCTAGGAAGCTAAAGTCACTCCCATGCTAACTTAAAGGGAGCATCCAGGGGTTTGACTATAATTAACCATCACCTAAATATTTATAAAGTTGTTTGAACCTTGAATCAGATGTTCACCTAGAGGATGTCATTTCTACAGATAAGTTAAGTAGAATATATAAAAAAGATTTGAAATTAGGGAAGTTGGAATGCTTGCAGGTGACCATGACATACATATAAATATGTCATTACATTTGAAGTTTGCACCACAAGAGTTTGACATGATTTGGATGATTGATATATATGAGTTATATAATATTTGATGATGAACTAGATCTCTGACCCAATGATTGAGATATGTTTTATGATAGAAAATTTGGATATTGACATGATTTCTAATGTTTTTACTTGACAATTGATGATTTTCCTTGATGACAATTATATATGAGCACAGTGGCTTCCTATGACTTGTGTTATGGGAATGACTTTATTGATATTGCGAGGTTGATGACAACTTGTTGGCATGATAATATATGATGTCATGACTTGATGAAAACCCTACCTGTCATATGGTTCAAAGAATTGACACTGGTATATTGATGAATTTTGATATTAATATTAATCTGCCTTCTAAACTTGAATGAGTTGATTTTATTGCATGATGAGGATCTATGAAAGGATGATTATTTGGTAGATTGTTATGGTTGTAGTGAGTATTGCATGAAGCAAGCTCCCCCGATCCATATATGTATGCATTTCCAATTATCTGATGAAGTCGGATGATATGTTGATTCAACCCTTTACCTCATAAGTGTTCCAAGATATGAATTTGATTTTGATATTGGTTTTCATATACTGAGGAACTAATTTTTTCAGGTAAAGAACCTATGATGATATAAGAGGGATATGGCTTCTGAAGCTCGTAATAATGTATCATGGCATGATGAATCGATTCCTGAAGTTGGGAAAAGATAATCTATATTGTGAAACTATTGAGGAAGCATTGAAAGCTGGAAATGAAAATCCTTGGACACTTTGATTTGAAGTTAAATATGTTTTTGAAATTGACATGGAATCCCATAGTTGATTTAAGCATTGATGTTTTGTTTTGAACATCCATCTGTATATATATGTTGTGCATAGAACTTGAATAACTTCATGATTGAGCTGCATTATGCACATTTCCGCCAAGAATCTTTTGAGATGTTTGCATAATATGATTTATTCTTGATCTGAGATATTATTCCTATGATATATGACTATATGGATATGAGAATTTTAATTATTGATTAGCACATATGAGTGTTTCCTTAGTATGAGATATGACATGATGAGAAATTTTTGGCACATCCAAGGTTGAGTGCAATGTTGTGAGCATGAATAGCTATGAGTAGGATAAAGAAGCTCCTTAGAGAGTTATATGAGCATGATATGGATATGACATAATAAAGAGTGGGATCTGATTGGCATAGAATCCTATATCTATATATCTATATATATAGATATATATAGATAGATATCATATATATATATATATATATATATATATAATATATATATATATATATATATATATATTATATATATATATATATATATATATATATATATATAGAGAGAGAGAGAGAGAGAAGAGAGAGAGAGAGAGAGAGAGTTGGGACCATGATACTCTCATTTATTGAGATAGTGCAGTTGTAGGAGACAAGCTTAGGCTTGTAGTTGGCACCTCCTTGAGAGGAATGATGATTATGGTATCTTTTTATGATTTATATGATTATTTATGCTCTAACATGATATTTGATTTGATGTCCTGTATAAATAGGGGACAACTACTACTTATAGATTATGATTACTTGATACAAGTATGATGATATGAGTATGATGACTGTAGCGTTGATTGAGGACACTGGAACATACTCTTCCCCTTTGTCTGAGCTCCTAGGGAAAGGAATTGAGATAGAGGGCTACTAGGGTTGAGGGAACTCTAGACAATAGGGTGTTAGCCCTATCTTTTACCCATAGTGTTGGAGTAGTAGATCACCCTATCTTGGTATTTGCATAGTATAACCTAGTTGACATCATACCCACATTTTGGACTTGTTGGGATTATCCCTCATCATCTAGCCAACGGTTGAGGAGGCTTAGAGGCATGAGATCCTTACCTTTGGTAAGTCGGGTATATCGTCCAAGCTATATTATGATGCAGGTGTTCTACCACTTGACTATTTAGGGTCGTTGATGGGAAGATCAAGAGGCAATAGGATGGGTTGAGTAGTATCTCCCCTATATCACCTATTGCTCGATATGGGGTCATAGTAGTAGCTACACAATGAGATTACAGGTTGATTAGTAGCTCCCTAATGTGGTTCCAAGTTGATATGTGCTCCCTTATGATATGCTCCCTGATGTTGATGTTAGTCATAGATTTAACTCCTCGCTAATATTTCGGGTAGTAGCCTGTTAACAAATATTATAGGTAGTAGCCCGTTGACTGACATTTCGGGGTAGTATCCCATTGACTGATATTCTGGGTAGTAGCTCATTAACATATATTCCATGTAGTAGCTTGTTGATTGATATTTCAGGTAGTAGCTCACTGATAGAGATTCTAGGTTGTAGTCTGATGAATAGAGGGTGGTAGCTTAAGCTCCCCTCCGGTGCAAAATTCTTCTTCTTTTAGATTCGAGAATATTTAGCATATGAGCAAGAAAAATCAAGAGATAATAAGGAATTAGCAAGAGATGTACATTGATGATATGAGATCATGAGATACTTGAGATGGGATGTATGTCATGTTGATTAATGGTCAGATATTGGTAGGTGGAATTCTCCCTATTTTAGAGGGAGTGTTAAAAATATGCAACTGCCGACAAATTCCACTTTGAAATATTCATTTTAAGGAGATGATGATTTCATTTAATTCCTGTTTTTGAGAGGACCAAAATCGACCTAAATATCACCTCATTTGGACAAATGGAAGTTGAGTTATGAATTATTTTATTCATACATATATTCTGGATCAGGTTGGCCCTATGCACATGTACAAATGGACTAGTTAAGTGGACCCTCATGGAAGCCTATAAATAGAAGAGACCTCAATCTCATTTGGACACATTGATGAAGCTCTATTCTCCTCTTCTATTTTGTCTTGGCCCACACAGTTCTGATGGAGGAAGCTCGCACAAGGGTCTGAAGCTATAGGGTGAAGCTCACACTAGACTAGGGTTTCCTGATCCCTCTACGTTGGCACAAAACTAAGAATTTTAGTCCTTCAACACTAGAAAACAGTGGTCATGAGAGCGACCACGAATTTGGATCAGTTTGGTCCCCAATCGCCTACATAAAATGGTATGGGAGTGACAGAGTTGTCATAGTCATTATCATGTCATCGAGAGAGAGCGACCAAGTTTGTCATAGTCACTCGCATAACTCATCCTCCTTGAATCTGGGACTCCAAGATGATATTCCAGTGTTCCAAAGATTTCTCTTAGTGACATAAGTGTTTGGAAGCATGCTACAAGTAGTGATAGTGTATTACAATTATTTGAATTAGAGTTTTGATGTTTAGATGCATTTCATGGATATTCTAGTTGTTGTGAAGATATGGATCATTGTACTCTCTTTTTTTGAAACATTTGATGACAACCTATTAGAATAATCTTTGCAAGGGTTTTCCCCATAGTCGGCTTTTCCTTGGTCTTCGATCAATCCTGGTGTCTCTACGTGTGGATTCTTTTCTTCTCTTCTTCCTTTATGTGATGTTGCGTTGATGATGATGTTATTGTTCTTTCTACATAATTTCATATGCTAATGAATAAAATGTAAATATGAATAATGTTATGATGCTATGGGGCGAACTTAATGTATTAATGAAGAGATGTAATTATCAAAGCAAAGAACAATGTAGCCCTATGAAAAATAGCAGTACATACCCCGAATATCTTCTGGTTTGAAAGAGCCAATTACAATACGATTGGAGGTGACAAATTGCCTGTTGGTAATTTCCACATGTTCAATCACCCAAAGAATCATATTGGTATAAGGAAGAGGCCCTGTACAAGTGGTGACTATATGAAAACGAGATTTTGCAACATCTTAGAGTGTTGCCTCAAAAGATCTAGTGTCCCTTACGGTTGTGACTATGGGTTTTGGGTCTTCTTCCTTAGTTACTTCATTTTCAAGGGATTTATACATTGTTGTAGGTTTTAACCCTGTACAGGAATTACTTGCATACGAATTCTAAAACAAAGAAAATAAATAATGCGAGAGCATAACACATAAAACACATATGCACAGAGATTTCCCCTGGATCGCAAAACCGGGACTACCAGCTTGACTTTTCATTATGTTCCTTTCAATGTTACAATACGTATTTATCGAAGCATCCAATACCATGGACCGAAAACCATCGCGTCCAAAACCACGGACCGAAAACCATAGGTAGGTTCGCCCAACCTAATATAGGGTCCAAAAATATTTTTCCCGGGGCGCTACCCCGGACCTCGTAGAGGGGGTCTACCCACCCCTCTCAAACCCCCAGACAGGGGGGGCTGCCGCCCCCCACTGCGCAATCGGCGCAACGAATGGGGGGCTCCACCCCCCTCTAGCCCCCCGGTTCACTACGTAGGTTAGTTGTGGAAATAATATAACACAACCCAACAATCTCCCACTTGTTGTTTTCTTTCCACAAGGGGCCACAGGAGAGCTTAGTAATTTTTCCAACCCTGAAACACCCATTGTTTCTCTACACCAAGAGAAGTTCTCAGAGCTCATAGATTTTTTCAATGCATCTGCAGTATTCTTCAAAGTGTCCACCTTTACTAGCAACACCTTTTTGTCTTCTAGCATATCCCTCACAAAGTGATACTGAACATCAATGTGCTTTGTCTTTGAATGATAAGCAGGGTTCTTTGCCAAGAAAATTGCACTTTGGCTGTCACAGTCTATCCTTATAGCTCCCTGTACTAACCCCATACTTGAACACAATCTCTGCAACCAAACTGCTTCCCTTCTTGCATGAGTGGCTGCCATGTATTCTGCCTCTGTAGTTGATAGTGCCACTACAGATTGTTTCTTACTCATCCAACTGACTGCACCTCCAAATAGGTTAAACACATTCCCACTTGTAGATCTTCTCTGATCCAGATCTCCAGCCCAGTCTGCATCAACAAAGCCATGAATATCCAACACTCTGTCTAATCCTAGTCTTCCTTGGTAGCACAAAACATAATCACCAATGCCACGCAAATACCTGAAAACCCACTTCATTGTTGTCCAGTGCTCCTTCCCTGGTTTTGACATAAACCTGCTCAATACTCCCACTGCATGTGCAATGTCTGGTCTAGTACAGACCAATGCATACATCAAGCTACCGACCGCACTTGCATATGGAACACGGGACATGTCCTCTTCCTCTTCTTGTGCCTTGGGACATTTTTCAGCAGATAACCTCACACCTACAGGAATAGGAACCTTCACCGGTTTACTATCCTGCATATTAAACCTCTGCAGTATTGTCTTGACATACTTCCTCTGGTTTAACCAGAGCTTCCTCTTTGCCTGATCTCTTTTAATTTCCATGCCCAAATTATAGTTTACAACATCGAGATCTTTCATGTCAAATTTGGAGGACAATTGGGTCTTCAAATCCTGGATAATTTCTTTGTCATTTCCAACCAGCAACATATCATCCACATACAAGATCAGATAAATAACACGGTCACCAATAAATTTAAAATACACACAGTGATTTGTTGTGCTTCTGGTGAAGCCAAGTCCCCGTATAAATGTATCAAATTTCTAATACCACATTCTTGGTGACTATTTTAACCCATACAGAGACTTCTTTAACTTGCATACCAATTCTTTCTTACCCTTCACCGCAAAGCCTTCAGGTTGATTCATGTAGATTTCCTCTTCCAAATCCCCGTGAAGAAATTTTGTCTTCACATCCATCTATTCTACCTCAAAATCAAAAGCAGCAACAATAGATAAAAGTAATCTACTAGAAGTTACCTTGGCAACAGGAGAAAAAATATCACCAAAATCAATTCCCGGCACCTGGGAATAACCTTTTTCTACCAACCGAGCTTTGTATTTCTCCACCTTCC
>APFE031463234.1:32756-65457 GCA_000404065.3 Pinus taeda
GCTGATCTTCTCACAGCCGGAGTTTGTGGCTCTTCATCTTCTGATTCCTTCTCTGCTACAGAGTCTGATTCTTCCTCCTTTAGTTCAAACTCTATCTTCACAGGTTCCTTTGGTTGGACTTCATGTTTAATAACATCTTTCACCTCTCTGAGCACCACATCTCGACTGTACACAACCTTCCTTGTTACTGGGTTCCAAAGCTTATAACCCTTTAAACCATCCTTGTACCCAATAAAGATGCACTTTTCAGATTTACATCCAACTTGGTTCATTTCTCCTTTGGAACATGTACATATGCATCACATCCAAATACCCTCAGATGTGGAAGAGAGGATTTCTTACCAGTCCATACTTCTTGTGGAGTCTTATCCTCCAACGGTGATGAAGGTGACCTGTTGACCAAGTAACATGCAGTATCACCACCTCTGCCCAGAATTCTTGTCTTAGCCCGACACCACTGAGCATGCTTCTTGCCCTTTCCATCAACGTCTTGTTCATTCTTTCTGTGACTCCATTTTGCTGAGGTGTATATGGAGTAGTCTTCTGCCTTGCTATACCACACTTCTTACAAAATTCTTCAAATTCCTTCCTGCAGAATTCTCCACCATTATCTGTCCTCAGCACCTTTATCTTCTTCTCTGTTTGATTTTCCACCAGAGCCTTAAATTCTTTAAACCTGTCAAAGACTGCAGATTTCTTCTTAAGGAAATATATCCATGTATTCCTTGAGAAGTCATCTATAAATGATACATAGTACACAGACATACCCAGTGATGGAACTTTCACAGGTCCAAACACATCACTGTGCACAAGCTCTAATATTTTTTCGTCCTCTTACCACCAGAGGGGAAACTCACCCGATTCTGCTTCCCATATACACAATTTTCACAGAAATCAAAATCCAGAGAGTTATTACTCATACCTTCTACCATACCTTTACCATGAAGTATTCGAAGGCCCTTCTCTCCAATATGTCCAAGCCTTTGATGCCACAGCATGGTCTTCTCTCCAGAGACCACTAGATTTTCTGCTCCATTTTCAGGAACCATAGAACTATTGCACCCTTCAACAACAGTGCTACCTTGCAGCTTGTACAGAGTTCCAATCCGAACTCCCCGCATCAATACCAGTGCTCCTCGAACCATCTTGCAGGTATCCTTCTTGAACACTGTCTTTACATCTGCATCATCCAACTTGCTTACATAAATCAGATTTGTGGCCAATGCAGGAATATGCAGAACACCCGGAAGGGTTCTAATCCTTCCACCTTGCAACTTCAACTTTTCTTTTCCATGACCAATGATTCTAGCCTTCCTATCATCTCCTAATAAGACATCACCACCATCGTATTTCTCATACTCGCAGAACAACTCTCTATGGGGAGTGAAGTGAAAGGATGCACCTGAGTCAATTAACCATGCCTCATGATCTACATGTGTACTTGAAGAAGCCAAGTACACATCCCCACCTTCATCTGAGGTGGTTTTCGCCTCTGCAAAGGGAGCATCATCAGATCCCTTTCCTTTATCAGGAGCTTTAGATTTACACTCCCTTCTGAAGTGCCCTTCCTTTCTACATTTCCAGCACACCACCTTTGTAGGTTTTCCTGGAGATTTAGATCTCCCTCTAGATTTAGATCTCCCACTCAATGACTTATTTTTGTTTCTCTTCTGGGACCGTCCACGTACAGACAAGGCATCACCATTCTGGTTGTCCATATTTTTCCATCTCATCTCCTCTGTCAGCAACGCTGAGACTATTTCATCAAACTGCAAAGCAGTTGCATTGCTACCTATTGCAATAACCAAACTATCCCACGAATCTGGTAGAGAACGCAACAAACTGATGCACTTATCTTCATCTAAAATTTTAATATTAACATATGATAACTAACTTAACATAGTATTAAACGCATTCAGATGCTCTGTCACCGAGTCTCCATCTTTCATCCTCAAGTTATACAGTTTTTTTCACAGGACTAGTTTATTCACCAGAGACTTAGATTGGTACAAAGTCCCTAACTTGTCCCATAGAGCCTTCGTCGTAGCTTCCCCTGTGCTCTTTTCCTTCTGATCCAGCTTCTTCCATTCTTCATCGGTCACTCCTGTTGGTTTAGTACCCGGATCTACCACGATCCACTGATCTTTATCCACCAACAGATCCTCCATCTTGAGTTTCCACAACTCAAAACTCTGACCGTTGAACTTCTCAATCTCTATCTTTCCGCTGCTCGCCATCTTCTTTCACCACCAGAATCGATCTCGTAGATCTCCCACTGAACAGGGTCTACCACAGGCCCGAGCAAAACCCCTTAGCAACAAAGGCGTCCCCTTGAACCCAAAACAGACTTGATACCAAATGTAGGTTTTAACCCTGTATAGAAATTACCTGCATACGAATTCTAAAACAAAGAAAATAAACAATGCGAGAGCATAACACATAAAACACATATGCATAGAGATTTTCTCCTGGATCCCAAAACGGGACTCCAGCTTGATTTTTTTTTTTTATGTTCCTTCAATGTTACAATACATATTTATACATGCCGAAGCATCCAATACCATGGACCGAAAACCATCGTGTCCAAAACCACGGACTAAAAACCATAGGTAGGTTCGCCCAACCTAATATAAGGTCCAAAAATATTTTTCCCGGGGCGCTGCCTCGGACCCCATAGAGGGGGGCTACCCACCCCCCTCAAACCCCCCGTTGCGCAATCAGTGCAACGAAGGGGGGGCTCTAACCCCCCGATTCACTACGTAGGTTAGTCGTGGAAAGAATATAACACAACCCAACAATTGCATATCATGAGGATATTTCAGATTCGATGGTGTGGACTATATCAAAAAAAAAATGTGTGGATTCTTTTTATCAATTTCCTCCAACATTGGCCTTACTGGTTGTTGAATATGTTGCATTTATCTAGTTTTTCCCATATTAGCAGATGTAACAGAAAATTGTGGAAGTGTTTCACTATAAGTACAGAGAACAAGGTTAAACATAGGATAATGATGAAAACAACATCAATTAAATGTAATAATGCTTATTAAGAGTTAATTTCTAACATATGCATGTAGAAAATTAAATATTCAAAGGAAAAAAAGACAGGGAAATAAATGTTTGTCGCACTTTTCAATTTTCCAAGTGAGTGTCGTGTTCACATGAATGTGAAAAGTGTCATTTTCATATTGGAAGGTGAAGATGACTTGTTGTTTGACTAAGTTCTTACATCACTCCAATGAGTAAAATCTAAGAAGAATCAAATGGAGGTTCACATTGTGACCCCTTGGGAAGAGTGGACAGTGTGATGTGGCAAGTAGGTGTAAGACTTTCATGGACAAATGGAACTTTGTGAAAATGGTACACTGGTTGATGAGTCACCCTGAGAATGAAATCCCGAAAGAAATAAGGTGAGGCTCATAAAAAAACCGTTTGGGAAAAAGTTGCACTATTACATGTAAAGTGGGGACACGAAAGCACTATGTGGACGAATGAAAGCATAGTGTGATGATTGAGTCACCTACAGGGAAAATTTTAGAGGTGAAATTTCATTAATTGGCTAAATTTTTGGATATCTTCTAAAAAATAAATATTCACCCATTTGGTGTTTACATATATATGATTAAATGGATACTATTCGGCAAAAAAATATCAATTTAAATAGTAAATTAATTTTTATATTCAATATTTCGCCTACATTATATATGCATAACTTTTCAAACCAAAATATTTGCCTATATTACTATCAATAGGCATAATATTTGAATCCTAAAAAATATCATGGTCACCTCAGCAATTGATATCCCAGGGAGATGCAAAAGTGATTTCATTGAAATCTCTAGTGTAATTCCCTTTGAGATGGAAACCATTGACTGAAGAACTTTATGATTATTGGTGCGAAAAATTCAAACCAAGGAGCTTATTCCTGATGTTTTCAAGTGGTATAAATGATAAAAATGTCTATCGAAGGTTGTTCCAAGATTACATGTTAGGTAGGATTGGTTTAAGAGGTTTTATTGATTTATATAATATATACAAGGTTTCGGCTATGGTAATTATCGGCCTTTAGTCCTTATTTAACTTATTAAATAGAAATTTAATTTATTTTAAGGCAAAAAATGCCTAAAAGGGAAACTTTTGGGATCTTTAAAAGGTTTTTTTTTTTTTTTTGGTTTTTTAAAGAGTTTTCTAAATGCAAAAAAGGGTTAAATATACATAAAAAGGATTATATAGAAAGAGAAAGGAAATTTTAAAAGGGTCCTAATTTATTATAAATGGGGGGTTGTTTTGCCACAACACATCTATTTACCTTATAGGATGTCATTTTTGTTTGTGATGAAGTAGGTTTATGTATGTCATTGTTGAGTGTTACAGTTTGTAAAATTTAAGGCTTGTTTAATGGTTTAGGCACCATGATGCTTTTTTATTTTTTGCATTATAGAACCTAAGGATTGTACCTTCATTTCACTAAAATAAAAATATCTTTTTTTCAAGTGGCTGGGGCAAATGTAAGTGTGATATTGTCAAATCTAATATTTACCTATGATGTACATAGTGGTACAACAAATACATATGTAGTGTGATCACATAGATATTTCAACTCAAGCACTCAATCTAGGGCCAACAACAAAGTACTAGTTTCTCATGTCATCCTATGTACTATCATTGAACAAGATCTTGTGATTAAAATGGATACATTTATATATGCCATGAATTGAATTTTGATGTAATTTAGGTGACGCATCATGTGGTCATCTCAAATATTTTTAGGCCCATAACTCTAAACTACTTTATTTATGACTATGAAATGTGCATTAAAATAAGTTGTTAGTTATCGACAATATTATCACCTTAGTAAAAAGGAAATCATGCACGTTCACCATAAATATCTTCAATTCCTATGGACACAAAGCATGATAGATAATGATGGATGACATGTGAAACAAATACCTACAATAATTCAACATTGTGATTAAGTACGAGAAAGGAAATGACAATAATATATTTTCTAATAACACCACTAGCACTCAAATTGAAAAAATTATACAATTCCAATAGTTTTGAATCAACAAATTTAAGTTAGCATATCCACAATGTCCATAGTTTTCATAAATACACTCACTTCTCTAAAATGTAATGACACCACAAGGTGAGGAGATTCATGATGAATTATTCAAGAACAAATGTCCACTCAAAATTAACACAATATATGTTCCTTTGGAGGTTTACTAGATTTATTTCTTGGATGAATCCAACCATTTGAAGATCACATTACATAGTAAAGTGCAGAAGACAATGAAAATTTCATAGAGGTACTTTCACTAGCCATTGATATTTGCAGATATGTTAGCAAGAATAATGAGTATTTTCCCACTTATAACATATCAAAAACAAAAAATAAATTTTTTACATGTGATTACCACTAGTAGTACTAAGCAAGACATGGGAGGCAATTTTAATAAAATTTAATAAAAGACAATCAAACGAAAAAAACTATATCATAGTTGTGGTAGCCTTTAACAAAATAGTTGTTATTAAACCATAAAAAAAAAATAACTTACACCATAATAATTAGATAATTTTTTATTTGATAAACTAATATTTATTTTGATATCATCTCTATGAGTCATTTTTTATATAAAATAAATAAATAAATTATAAATTTATTAAAAATAAGTTAAAAATAATAATTATAAAATAAACAAACTAAATCCTATAATAATTAAAAAAAATATTTAAAATATTAAAATATATATACATATCTTTATCATAGTTATAATCATAAAGTTCTCAATGTGATTAATCTATTGTCATTTAAAAATTTCATACTTAAATATTTACAAATATATCAAATTCATTATTTAAATTAATTTATTTATTATTTAAAAATATAAAAACATTATTATTGAGCATCCTCATATATATATGGTCCAAATTTTTCAGATATAATCAAAATTTTACACTAATTCATTTATTTATTTAAAGATATAAAACAAATAATACTGAACATTGATATCGATGTCACAACGATTAGGAGAAAAGATCAATACTTTTTCCTTTAATACATAAAATATATCCTCTTTTCACGGTTAATTCTCATGCTCATGAAAGCTTCATAATAATCACATCTTCGATTACATACTGAATAAAAAATGGATAGTTCATGGCAATCACTCTCCTCTCGAAAACCCAAATCCATTTCTTTATATCTATCTTTAATATTCCATAAACCTTTTAAAATTAAATGAAACCTTTTTTCCCGGAGTTTATGGAATTTCGTTTGCTCGAGGAAAGGGGAGATGAACCAGAATCCATGGCTCTAAAGTAAAATGTCATCGCTCTTACTTTTCTATTTTCCCACTTAGTCACTCTTAATTTTGTATTTTCCCACTTAGTCACTGTTGTTATACTTTTGTTAAAAAATATCTCCATCAAAAACAATGTATAAATGTACACAGCTATATAATTGTATTTTAAGAATATTTTATAACAAATCTCTGAAGTAATATTAGAAAAGTTTTTAAAATCAATGTCAACCTTATTAAATTATGTGAATCTGTCTACAAATATATGAAATGCCGGTCAGATTTTATAACAATGTAAACTTCTTCAAAAGATTCTAATGCCCATTAATTGTAATCACAAAAGTATATATTTTCCGTAATATTGATTTACTCGTATTTTAATAATATTTTTTAAATTTTTTTTATTTTATTGAAATAATAATATTTTTTAATTGTTTTTTATTTTATTGAAATATATGTCAATCATCAACCAACTTGTAGTGATAAATGAAAAGGTCATTGGTATCATAGAGTCTCTTTGGTTCTATGTCTATACACATTGATATTTCTTCATATTTGTTGCATATGTTTGGCCATGTCCACCAAATTGTGGATTGGATCTCGTTTGGCATGATTATCCTTTGCTGGGCTATAGGTTTGGTAATTATTTCAAAAGTTCTTCATAATTATTTTTAATGATGGTCACCAATCCATGTAAGTTGGTTTCAAAGTTCATTAAATTTAAAAAATAGACTTTATAATAAGTAAGGGTTTTATCCAAACATATTAATATAGAGTTTTTTCTTAAAAATGGTTCACTAATGATATGTGTGGTCAACAACTTTATTTTCATTAGTATATTTTTTATGTGTCATGACCTCTCATATGCATTAATATCATTTACTTGTGTAGTCTGAATTTGCACCTAGTTGAGTATATCTCGAAACAACTTATGGAGATTTATTTAATCTTAATATACATTATGGATGATTAGCTCATTGAGATGATGAGCTTATAATAAAGGTTAATCCATGTGTTTCATAGGCTTGATTGGTCTACTGTACTTTCATGTAGATAAATGGGAAGATTATGTATCCCACACTAATAATGAATGTGATAGTTATATGAGATGTGTAAATCATTCAATTACTTTTGATTAATCATGTGAAATCATTCCATTGAAATTTTCTCTAACCATTGATAGAGTTCACACATATCACAAAAAAACACTTGTCAAAGTGGTAAGGAATGACCAATAAGGAGACAATGTGTGGTAGCATGACTACAAAGCTTTAAAAATGTTTTAATTTTCTCACATACATTAATTCACTAGATTAATGGTTGAGTAGAGTCTACCCCCTGAAGATCCTTTATTTTCCCACCTACCTTTTGCATCACTAAATTATTGGCTAGTGATGTGAATAGAGGAAACTGAATAATATCACCACATTTATTTCGTTACTACCATGAACTTACCCCCTCATCACACATTATCTATGCCTTCACTAGGCAAGAGGTAGGAGATGATATTCCCTCTTACAATGATTAGTTATTGCTCTAATTTCCCTTGATTACTACCTCATGATACATAACTAAAATATAAGAAATGGGAATCTAGCTACTAAGTGGCCAATTGAATAAAAAGAAGAAAAGGTTAAAATTCCTCACATTGAAGATTTAGGTGAGCCTGCTATGAAATATTCCAAGGCATTGAAAAAAATAACTCATATTCTAACCAATCGAATAGAGAGCTCTTCCAAAAGTTAAATTGATAGAAATGTGGGAAGCAAAACAACATGCAAATCACCCATGAAACTCAATTACAAAACCAATTCCTTTCATAAACCTAGAATGATTATCATATCTTAGACTGTGTGCACTATCTATCTCATTAAATCAACAACTAATAGAAACATCCTATGTGTTTGTTGATATCATTTGTTAATTAAATCCATACAAAGGTAGCATGAGGGATCCATATGAAGCTTTATCATTTAGCATCAAGTGTTATTAGGCTCAAGTTTAGGTGTTCCCAAAGGACCTATATATGCAAAAGTGATAGCTAGATTAAAGGTTGGACTCCATATTATAATAGGCTCTATTATTATGTGGGTTGCTTTCCTTATCTTTGGGCATAGTCCCTTTCTTCTTGTTTCCTTCATGTTCTTAGATATTGTTTTCAAGTTATAATCAAATATTTTAGGGGTGAATTTATCTTATAGGAAATTATGAATTGTATCCATGGGAGATATAAATGGGATATACAATTATAGAAGTGATTCTATCCCCTAATATTTACTCGTAGTGATGGATGAATTATTTTTCTTATCTTTGGACATAGTCCCTTTCTTCTTGTCCCTTCCATGTTCTGGGTTTTTTTTTCAAGTTGTAATCAAATATATTAGGGTGGATTAATGTTATAGGTAATTATGATTTATATCCATGGAAGATATAAGATGGGATAGGAAATGATACAAGTGATTTTATCCCCTGATATTTCCTTGTAGTGGTGGATGAATGATAGTTATAACTCTCAGAATACATCCAATAAAACAAATTGTTTATGAAACCTATTGGTTTTTTTGTCTTACTTATATTTCTCTCGATATATGATTATTTTTAATGGATATGTTAATTATTTGTCTCTGTTACTTCTTTAATTCAATAATCCATAATGTTTTATATGTGGGATTTCTTGAAAATTTTATTTCCTTGCATATTTCTCCATCCATGCATCAAAGGGTTTTGATTCAATTTACTAGATTCTATAAAAAGGGCATCTCCCCCTTAAATTATTTCACCTCCATCCTAGACCCTTCACATTTATCCTTCCTCACCTTCTATATTTTTTCATTCATAGAGCTAACCATTTCATTGTATACATGTTTAGTGCACCTATGTTTTTTTGTTGGGTTGATATGACGATTTAATTGAATTCCATATGCATCAAAAGACATTTCCCATTTTTGGAGATTGGTTATGGCATCATTATCGTGGGTTTATTAATTCCCAAAAAATACAAACTAGGGGTTCTAGTCATCTAATATTTCAATAAGTTCAAATTTTCTAAACTATTTTCACATTACTAATATTAACTTCATCATGTTCTAGGTGGACATCTATATATATATATATATATTATATATATATATATATATATATAAATATATATATATATATATGTATGTATTGTATGTATGTATGTATGTATGTATGTATGTATGTATGTATGTATGTGTATGTATGTATGTATGTATGTATGTATTGTATTGTATGTATGTATGTATGTATGTATGTTAAAGGTGAACTTAATCCACTAGTTTAATTAATCATCAATATGTGTTCTATAAATAATGTGAGGAACTATCTGTTTTATACATGTAACAATGTCCTTTCATTGACTACATAAAAATAATGTGTATCGACTTCAAGTTCCTATGGGGAAAATAAAGCGTATTTATTATATGCAAATAACTCAAAAGCAATGTGCCTACTCTAATTTGAGGTTGAAATAACAACAAACATAACTTGTAAAGCTTGCAAACATAAATTGATTCTTAAATAACTCCTAGAAAATATTCTTTCATGTCTAATTTATGGTTGTTCTCGGAGTGATATCATCACTGGACTAGTCCTATAATAACACTTCTTTTTATTTACTATTGGTATACAACCATGAGTGAGTTCTAATTTTGCAATTAAATAACCTATTTTTGTAGCAAATGATTCTATAGGAAATAAATCAAATAATGGCCAAGAAAGAAATTTACACTAACATTTGAGCATAAACATAGTTAAAACTATAACATATATTAACAATATATATACATAAAGAATACATAACACCTCATCTGAGAGTGGGCCCTCCTTCAAAGGGTTTATTGGCGTGCCTTGCTACTATTATTACCACTAACACTAAAAATGATCATACATAAGAAAAACATGCAACAATCATATATATTAATGAAATTTTCTTTATTTTTACAATCCCAATAAGAATAATCACCTCCCTTGGAGATTATGATACTTTACTTATATAGAATGAGAGGGTATCTTAATATTCAGAAATAAAAATGAATAGAAATCATATATTCTCAAGATATTTTCATTTTAGTTACAATTTAAAACTTGGAGTTTTATAATCCAAACATGACCACAACCTCTAAAAATGAGACTCACATGATAATAAAATTTAACAATTGTCGATCAAAATCCTAAGGAATGTGGATTCCATGTCTCTATTTACATAGTGGAGTATCAAACTAATGAATCACTTGCAAAAATATATGTTGAGGTTCATTCATTAATCCGTTTTGACAAGAATATGAAAAAAATAGTACATTAGTCACAATTCCTTGAATTTGAACACATAGATTCTATTAGAGGAATAATACTCTTCCTCCAATGGCAGAGCTAATGGATTCTTTATTTTTCCCTAACCAATCTAATACTTTTTCAAGTTCTCATAATTGTTCAAAGCAACTTGTATCTTTTGGTCCTATTTATACCCTATAGATCATGATGTGGAACAACCTTATTTATAACATATATGTTGTTAAAAACCTTTATAAATCACTAAAAACCACAAGTAATTCCATGAACCACCCTAAATCAATCATGTAAACATGAAAAATATTTAAATTGCAATCCATCATATCTTTTTCTATTTACACAAAAAAATGATGAAGAGGAATAACATTAGGATTCAAGATAGCAAAAGAGGTTGTTTTTATTAGGGAAAGATATGTCAATTTATGATCACATCATCACCACTCATAAAAAAAAATCTCCTTTTGCAACATTATTGATTTTATGAATTCCATAATCTCTAACGACGAAGGTATCTAAGTTTACTAAATCCATGCATCAACTACATCTAGGCCTTCATAATTGAGAAAAAAAATCAAGAGATGTGCCCCACTTCATTATAATTGTAAAATTAGATATGGGTAGTCTGACCACTTCCTCGTCCATAATTATATCCTCCTTAATGTCCACCACTCCCTTCTCTAGTTGGATAATTTATGCTCTCATATACCCTAAAAGAGGATACACCATGTATGTTTCATTCCTTTTCTAATTTTGACTAACTCCCCAATCCACTTATTCAAGGTATATATATAGTTTTGAAAGTATGTAAACTTAGGAGTCACATTAGAGGAAGTAATGGTCATAACACTCATGCAAGTATTCCCAAGATACTTGTTTATATATTTTATCTTTGTGTCCTATTTTAAGGATTCATGCTAAGTATTCTATAGCTTTTGTTGCATGAGTGTAATTATGGTCAAAGGAAGAAATATTATCAATAATCCATTCCTTTTATTTCATCCCGTGGATTAGGTAGAATATGCAACTTATTTGATCTGTGTGTATTGATCAAACTCTTAGTGCTATCCTTAGCTATCTATTTCATATATTTCATCTCATCACAACTCTCTGTTTCAAGAACTAGGATTCTAAACCCTAAAATATCTACTTCATTGTATCCAACTCCCTTCTAATACTCTTCCAAAACCTCAAGGGTACTTTTAACAAACTTCATATAGCATTACATAACTCTTCTTTGTATCGTAGTATACAACTCAATTAACTTAGCATATGCATTAGAAAGTTTACAAATAATCTAACTTGTCACATGCATTAGCAATGCACTTAGTAATATAAAATGATTAAGAAAGGAAACATTGATGTTCAACATCACTGTACTTCTTACTACTTGACTCAAGGCGAAGAAACATTGCATTCAAGGTTACTATTTCCATGTAATCACTTGAATTGAGTATAAAAGTAAAACCTTTCAGTCCTAGTTTATACACCACATTCTAACTTTCACTAGCAAATAAAGTAAGATTCAAAATTGTATCATTCTCAACAATTGGACTTACTTATGTACTTGGTTAACTATTATTATTATTCCCTAAACTACAATTGTGTTTTATTTCTAGATAATAATTAAGAGAGCGATGAAGAATTACCTCATTTGATTTCAAATGTGGAAGAGTTGATAATACATCCATGCTAGCTACACTAGTACCAATGTGTAGCATTGTTCTAGGCTATTTACTTCTGCAGAAAATAGTCAAATACATCCTCAAGGGCCTCATGTGGAGTGATGACTATATTTCCTTATGCCATTAGATTACAATTTTTTCTTGATGAAAACTCCTATTCTATATATATGGATCATTTTCCTAGATGCGTGCATCTAATTTATTGACCCCTTTCATGCATCTACTTAATTGACCCATTTCACCCTAATATCCTCGTCAAAGCCTCTAGATCTCTCACCTTCCTCAACCCTTCTCCTTGAAATTTCTCCCATCATTAATATTGATTCATTGAACCATTGTTTGATCTCTTCACCGTGCTTTCGCAACTTTTACAAATCCTTTAAAATAGCTCATTACTTTCTTAATATCTAACCTCCTTTCTTTCCACCTCAGACGTCACATGAATTTCTTTCATCTAGTTCAATGGACACTTTTAATTATAGTTAATGCTTAAAGGTCACTTCATTATTTCATATCTCTTTTTTTCCTCTGTGGTATCTTCCACCTTCAATTATTCATCCTCACCAACACCATCAAATATCACTCATAGGAATAATCATTCAAGCTCTTATAATAAAATGTTTGAAAGATATAAAATTTTCTTCCACCAACAACATCTTCAACCAAATCAAAGTTTCCTTCATTTATTCTATGATGATGTCCCTTCATAAATTATCCCTTGCCCTATGAGTAATAATTTTGTATATTTGTAGCAAACTCAAGAATCTAATCCTTTAAAACACTATTGGTCCAATTCTCTACTTCTCATGTAACCTCATCATTATGGCACTATAATGCAACTAGATTCTATATGTTACACTATATTTCTCATCTTTCCTCCAATGAGACTCGTGGGTGAAATCCCAATATTCTCAACCTTTCATACAATATAATTGTAAATTTCACCTTAAAAAAAACTACATAACTCTCATTCTACATAAAATATCTTTAAATTTCTATACATTCTACATAATTGTAGAGGGCTTGTTACTTTGTAAATAAGTAAATCTATAAATCTAGTTATACCACCCATATTCTAAGTAGGCCTGTGTCTATAAAAGTTTCATATTATACGAACTCCACAAATATCATAATAAAACCATTTTTTTAATTAAACTTTAAACCAAAAGCCACAAAGATGTGGAACAGAAAAGACATAATAATTTAGTATTGATATATTCAATCCCTAAAATGATGAAGGTCTCATATAAACATGTCATATTATTATTTACAATAAAAATTTAACACATGTCATATTATTATTTACGATAAAAATTTAACATCCATTGAATGACTAATCACTTAGCATATTATTTAGCATAATTTATAACATGTTGCAACATTTATTCCAGTAGAGAAACACCATTCACCATTACCATAAGCAAATACATATAATTGAAAAATATAATTACAATAAAGAAAAAGAAAAATATAATGAAAAAGGGGTTCCATTCCAATAACACTCAACCATATCCAACCATCTCACAATCTAACCAATATACCCACAATCCAATCAATACACTCAGGGTTGGAATTTTAAAATAGACATACAAGTTAAATTTGGCAATTTTGACATCTCACCCACCCATCTTCACAATTTCAACAAAAGATCTTGAAAATTTTGCAAATTTTCTGATTGTATTTGACAGGAAAATCACCCTGTGACGAGCAATTTTCCCATCAAATTCGATCCCTATATACACCAAATTAGCGAAACATAACCTTAAATAAATAGCCATGAGCCAACAGTCAACAACCTAAAAACAAGTCATGAAAGATTTTATAGATATACAGTCCCACATGTAAGTGTGAGGTTTCATTCAAAATCAAATGGGTGAAACATAACTTTAACAAGTGTTGCAGGGCAGCATAGTCCCTGCCACTGAAATTAAGGATTGTGTTGTTACAAAAATTCCATATAAAGACTACTAACATGATACATATAAAGCATATTATTAAATATTTAAATTGATATTAGTATAATATGGAGAAGATTAATATATATCTTTCATATATGTAAGCCTAACAAAAAATTATTATTTTATGAAATTGTTTTACAAAGCACAATTGTTTTCATATTTATATGACAAAGTTTGATAACTCATATTTTCTTAAAAAAAATTCAAAATCTTGTAATTTAATTATGAAGTAGTAATTTTGGTAGGACTTGTTCAAATCATATTTAGTTTATGTGCGTATACAACTAAATGGATGTTGCATCTGAATTACAAACTATTTAGTACAATGCACAATTACATAGTGGTATTCAGTTTGGCATGGCACTTAACATGATGCTAGTCTCTTGCGTAGGTAGGGACTAATAATGTGAAAATTGTGAAAGATTTTTCTTGGGTTTATTTTTGCCTAACAATTAAGCCATTGACCATCTCATAACATTTCCATGTTTTGAGAAAGAGATGAAGCAACAATATTTATTACTTTTTTTTGTTTTTCTAAAAATTATCATACATTGCCTAATAAATTTGAAAAATAATGGAGAAAGTAGCAATTCAAGTAGAGTGGAGAAGAGATATGTTTTAATTGAGGATTCCAATAAATGATAAAATTAGAAGGATCAATCAACATCAAAAGTAGAATAGAAATGAAATAAGAATGTCTCTTCTATTTGACTCATAGACTTATATATAAGATAACTTTAGAAAATTGAACCATAAAGAATAAGAGAAATATGCATATAAGAAGGTATGTTTTGTTATTTTAATATATGTGGATGATGTTATGTTCTTAACAAATTATAAAAATACTTTTAATAAAAATAGAATCATTTCATATAATAGTGACATTTTCTTCTTAGGTAATATTGTTGTAATTATTATAATTCGTGTGCAGATAAATAGATCACCATAAGAACGAATGTCCTTTGTTCTATACTTAATAAATGAAAAGAAAAGAATAAGAACAACAATTTCATATGGTTGTTATCTGAGCTATAGAGTTAGTTAAAGAATCCTAGAATAAGGTTATTGATGAAACTGAGAATTTGGGGGTTGCCCAAAATCCCAATTCCGTTAAAACTCTTGATCCTGGACCTGTGGGTTATGGCCCATTGAGCCTAGACGGAAGCATTCTAAGACTTTAAACATAGATCTTCTTTAACTATCGAACCAGCCTTTTCAAACCCTCTTCACCATACTGATCATAAATTACGCGTTTTTGTTGATCACTCAACACATCATAAGCTTCGGATACCTGTTTATTTAATTGATGTTTGGGCGCACAGTAATTATATCTTCCACAAGCATACAATTCAAAATGCAGTAAAGACAGCGCACGCACAGCACTATTAACCCACACATCCAAATCCCTTTCATTAACAATACAAACCAGTCTTATATATATATATTATTATATATATATATATATATATATATATATATATATATATATTATATATATATAATATATATATATGTATGGATGGCCGCATATAAATTATAACAAAACATTCATTATATGACTCTGCACAAAACAGAGTCTTCCCATTCGATTGTAACGAAATAGATTAAAATGTTGGCAGCGTAGTAACGAACTGATATAAATTGTTCTGCACAGTAAATACATCTCAGGGGAAGCTACCACATAATTCAGATCCCAATCGATACAAAAGACACACATTAACTTCGTTACTAAAACACACACGCAGGCGTATACACATAATACTGAACCCAGGTTTATATATCACAAAACGTTTACAGGCTAAGGCGTTTCAGCCTTAGAAACGAGCCACGCTCGGCTACATCTTGACACTCACAAAAATTCCTCACAGAACTGATATATCTCACACCCTATTACATTACATTTATATAAGATGCATTAAGTAGAATGGATCAGATCTTCTCCTAGTGTTTTTCTATAATGAAAGCTTTTCTAAAAAGAGTGCATGGTTGTATCCATCTTATCTGCTTTAAATTATCCGCTTTAAATTCGCTTTTCTGCTTTAAAACAAGCTTTTCTCTATTCTAATCCTCTGGTCCAGGTTTGCTCGCTTAGTTGTTGGGTGCTCCCGCATCAGTTATCTATTGTATAAATAGTAAATGAAAAAATAAATAGTAGCAACAATATTATTTATATAGTTGTTGTATAGGTTAAAGAGTCCGTTAAAGATTCATAGAAAAAGGTTGAAAACATTAACAAATGTGTATGTGTTTAGTAAAAAAATTATGTATTAAAATACCAATTAATTACTTTAGTCTAGAAAGACAAACATTATATATATATATATATATATATATATATTATATATATATATATATATATATACAAATAAAATTTATTTACTCAAACAAAGTTAACAATAGTTATCTATCTCACATAGATTTAGAAAACCTATAAATTAATCCCAATTAATGATACTTATAGAAGAAAATTTATATACATAAAAATATATACTTTAAAAAAAATGAGAATAAAGATATCTAATAAGACATGATACTATAAAAAATAAAATGAAAATACTCAATGCAAATATAAGCATTTTTTTTTGTTCTCAATCCAACTAAACTTAATTCTATATATCCATGGAACATATAATGTTTTTCGTACTACATAATATTATTTGTGAGTATAAGATGATTGAATATTGATATTGTATTTTGCACATAAAGTAAACATGGATTAAAATTTCTATGAGTCATTGTGTTTTTGTGTGTATATGTAATATGTATGTGTAGCTAAAGTTATCCAATTCAAACACTCTTCTTTATCCTCATTCTTCTGGTGTCATTCCACAACTGTATTATTTAAAAACAAAGTCCATATAGATTAAAATTTCTACGAGTCATGTTTTTTTTGTGTAGATGTAATCAGTATGTGCAGCAAAAATACTCCAATTCAAACACTCTTCTTTATACTCATTCTCTTGTCATTACATAACCACAATGTTTAAAAACAAAGTCAATACGATGCAACTGGAATAAGAAAAAGGACTTGAAAACGAAATCAATATTTACTACTATGAAATGTTAGTATTAAAAGGCAAGTACACATAAGTTTGGATTATAGTCAATTCTTCTTTTGTAAAAACTTCTACTTTTACAATGAAAATGAAAAAAAATTAAAATAATTAATTTTTAAATTGATATGAAATTTTTAATTAACATAATAAAATTTTAAAATATTAATTAACTAATATGCGATTCTATCTTTTCTTAATAATTTTTTAATCTTCAAATTATAATATAACTAAAATACATTCTTTCACATATATATATATATATATATATTATATATATATATATATATATATATATATATAAAAATAAATATAAATATAATTAAATCCCTACACAATAAAAATTTAAATTATTTACAAATATGTTTTGGCATTATAAAATATTGGATAAAAACTTCTCCATCCAAAAAAATGACAGTTTATATGCCTTAGTCAGTAGTGGTACTTGCAACAACAATATACAGTCCCTATTTAGCTAGCATTCTTGTTTCGCGTGGCCATACTAACATGACCACCATCTCTCGGGTCGAGTCAATTGAATATACGTCTCTATACTTTCCTTTTTTCTGCTGTCGATCCTATACTACCCTTGAGCATAGTTAGTCTTCTATATTTTCCTATATAAAGACAAATATCTCATTTTCCGTTAACAAATATTCCTAAGTGGTGACAAAATTGTTGGACAATTCTTATAAATTTTACTTTATATTCCTATTCAAAGTATTTAGTGGCCAGTAGGTTGGTTCAATTGTATTTTGATTTTTCTTTTTCTTTTTTCCTATTGTATTTTGATTTTTCTTTTATGGTATTGTATTTTGATTTTTCTTTTATGGTTTTCTTTTTTCCTATTGTATTTTGATTTTTCTTTTATTGTTTTCTTTTTTTCCTATTGTATTTTGATTTTTCTTTTATTGTTTTATGGAAGGATATCAACGAATATAATCAGATAAACATTTATATTAACTCATTTCTTTTCTAAGTTTTATAAATCAAATTTTTTTTTTTTTTCATTACTTTTATCAAAATTTTAATTATTTTCATTCTTTATTTATCAATAATATAATAATTTTTCACAACATTATTTCATCATTTTATTTATCCCACTTAAAGAGTAAATTATTCACTCAATATATTGGATGTTTTAAAAAACTATCACATAATTAAAAAAAATCACAAATTCACACTATTTAAATGTTATATAATAACTAATTTCTTTACATTTTTAATCTTACATGTTAAAGCATGGATGAAAAAATATTTATTTCCATCTTGTTCCAATTCATTTTTTACAAACACTTGCTTGAGTTATAGTGGGAAGTAATTAAAGGTAAATAGGTTATTTAGGTTACGATGAACTATTTTTCATGGATTTTACTTCTAGGAAGTTTTTCTATGAAGTTTAACAATGAAAAATTATTGCAGAAATATTTAAAGAACATGCAATAAATATTGCAATTACATCCATAAATTATGGCAACAAAAATCTCAGGCTATTATCCACATGACACAAAACCTACAATAAGACTTTTAGACATTACAACTTGAATTGTTCAATGCCAAACTAAAATAATGGTCAACATGCAACATCTATTTGCTATAAACCATACCTTGGAAAAACTAATAAGTACTCACGAGCCACAACCACTAACTTAAAAACAATCAAAAACTTTATATATATATTATAATATAATATATATATATAACCCCATCCCCCCCTTGGCAAGAGATTTCATTCAAAATCACAATTTGATATGTAATTGTTGATTCATGTATTGCAAGGTGTGCACAGACACCTCAAAACTTAAAATCAATATGTAATCTCTGGTTCATACCGTGGACCTATGATCTTATTTACTCTTTCCGATGGTTACCAAAAGATTTATTATTCTTCTATATATTTATAAAAAATATGCAATTACTATTAAAATCTACAAGTTTTTAGTAAATACTATCCATTAACTATTATTTATAAATTATAAATATTTTTTTTAATAAATTAATAAATATTTTTAATAATTAAAAAATAAACTTTTTGCAAAATTTCACCCCTGAAATTCTCCATATTCAACACTAAAAAACCTAATAATAAGATCAGACCATTGTGCCGCCCATAACGGTCAATACATAGATCATATTTTTAAAGCAAGGTCAATTAATTGCATGGCCTTTAGGGTATTAATTGCATGGCCCTTAGGGTATTTTAAAGTTATTGTATGGGATTATCTACTTTGCATGGCTTACAGTTGGATAACTTCAAACCTTCTATTAATGTTAGAATACCACATATTTGGGTGAGGCATCTCAATAGTATATATTTTTGTTAAAGAGTATCTCGTGAGTACCAAAACTTCATTTATTTGGGTATTTATAATATTAATTTTAATTATTTATGTATTAACTTGTTTCGATATTTAGAATATTAATTTATAACTATTTGTGTAGAAATATCAATTTATAGTTATTTGTGTAGAGTGTATTAGCATTTAAAAATTTTATTTTTTTATATATATATAAATTGATATTTATTTATAGGCTAGGTTTCATTGGGTTTTTCTTATTTTTTGAGACTGATTACAGATAATAATTATAATTTGGTTTGAAATTAATTTATAATATTTGTTTTAGAATGTAATATCATTTAAAATATTTTTTATTTTTATAATTTTATTATTTATAAATATATAAAAATTGATATTTTATTTATAGACAATTTTATTATTTATGAATATATATAAATTTGATATTTTATTTAAACAGTTTTATGGATTTTTTTTTTTTTTTGAAACTGATATAGATGATAAGGTATAAATTAGTAGATATAATTGATTTAGATAATAATGTGGATTTATAGCTTAGAATTATATGATTTGATTAGAATTTATTTCTATTTACTAACAATGTTGTTCATGGTTTGCTATATTAATAAATGTTAAACAATTTATTTGTGGTTGAACAGAAGTTTTATTGCAGTGTGTCGTACATATCATATTTAAATATTAGATAATTATTTTTAATTTTTATGATTTTTTTGAATAAATTAAGATAAAATTTGAAAGTTTAAATTTCACTTTTCTACTTTTTTGTATATGTTTTTTTAAGCAATTATTTATTAATTGCATTTTTAAAACTATTTCAAATTATTATAAAATATATATCTTTTCTGTTTACCAAATTGTTTGTGATCTTTCAAGTTTGACCTTTGGCTTGAGGAGTCGCTACCCAAGGGCATCTAAATTGTTAAAGTCACCTAGAATTGGTTTCGGTTAGTTGACTGAAGTTTTTAGCATGTCTCCTCTCCCACACAGTGCACAACAGCCCTCCATGAGAGTTAATCTTAGTAGCCTTGGTGACAAAGCTCATCCCCAACCAATTATATTAATAAACATTAACTATATAAAATAAAATCATATTACTTTAGAAATATCATTTTTTTTAAAATTATATATATTTTTTAATAATTTAATATTTTATTAAAAAAATATCACTAATCATTTTATAAATTACATTTTAAAAATTAATAAAATTTACCAAAATTTTATACTTTAACATAAATATAGATCCTGAAAATGTATTTCTTAATTTACACCAACTTACTTTTTCTAAAAGTCAATGCTTACTCTCAAATAATTTTCTAA
This sequence comes from Pinus taeda, assembly GCA_000404065.3. NCBI lineage: Eukaryota > Viridiplantae > Streptophyta > Pinopsida > Pinales > Pinaceae > Pinus > Pinus taeda. The sequence continues at coordinate 53,701 of APFE031463234.1, forward strand.
GAAAGAATAGAAACGTTTGCCTAAACTAATACTGCTTCTATTCTGGACATTGAGATCATGATCTGATGTTTTATGGAGGCCAATCGTATAAGTTACATGGAAGAATTTATGTTTAAAGTAGATTGTTATTCCCAATCAAACTCTACAAATTTTTTAACCTTCAATATTGTTGGTAAAGAGTAAGTTAGAGTGAACGTATCTTACGGAAAAGTAGAAGGTAGATGCCCTAAGGAGTGACCAAAGAGTGGTAATTCTGAAGGTGAAAACTACCATGGGCAGGAATGGTCATCTCCTCGGGGGAATGTAAATGATGGCATAAAAATGAGAAATTCAATATTGTCGATAAACAATAAGTTAGAGTAAACATATCTAGAGGTGGTTGTCCTATTCTAATTAGGTGCATTGTTTCTTCCAATAAGATTTAGTAGTTACTTTAGCCATGTTCCATGAGTTATGGGTGAAATATTAAGTTTTTCATGTCATCACTCCATGGGAATGTAAATTACTTAATACAACGCAACACCTTTGGAGTTCACAAAACTATAGGAAACCTATTTTTGCAAAGTTTATACTTTCTTTCTTAAATTTCTAATTTAGACTTTTTAAAATTATTAAAAAAAAATTATGAAAAAAAAATCATATTTTTTTTACATTATTGTGATGTGAATATTGTAAATATTTTACTGTAAATATTTTATTTACTATGCTTTACTTATAAACTGAAGGATGATGGTTATTTGAATAAAATAATATTTTTCAAATATTGGTTATGGAAAATGTTTTTAAGCATGAAAAGAAAAAAAACTGGCAACTTCCAAGGAGGGAAGTTGGAAAATACAGTTGTTGGAAATGCAACCCTAACTACCTCTCCTAAGAATGAGACTCCACGAAAAGGAGTGGAGGGAAAAAAAAAAACACTGTGCTGAAAGGTCAGACGGTGAGGATGAAAATGCTAAGTCTGGTGATGACCACATAGCATGCATGCACTTGGTGTGCAACGAACTTGCAGAGGTTAGTGACCTTGCAAGAGAGCTTCGAGGGAGATGCAGTCGAGGAGGGCGTATCTCATGGTTGGGCAGACTAAGTAAGAGAACCTTCATAAAGGTGCACTATGTTTTCTAGCAGGAGATAGGTAAGTGGTCTATCATGGAAAACTTGAAGTTATTGAATAAAAGAATAGTACTTGATGTGTTCGTAAACAGTTAAGGGTTGTAACTTCTTTTGTTTGTTTTATCTGGAAATTGTGGTAGAAAGATTAATTATGTTTATTTATATATATATATATATATTATATTATATAAGAAGAGACAAATAAGCACCTATGGGGCTAGTTAGACCATCCAGAACTGTGATCTATAGGAGACTATAGCGTTAGACTTATTACAGTTACAAATGGAGTCTAAGGAACGAGAATGAAATATTAAGCAAAATCTTGAAGCTTAAATCTGTCTCAGGAGATACTTGGATGAATCAAATGTATGGGAAAGAACCAAATATAATGTTGGCCCTATTGTGCATGCTAAATCGTTATAACCAGCCTTTAAATAAACTTTAATACATTAGGGTTATTATGGTTAGCCAATTCTTTAAATATTAGAATGCAAGGGTTTAGATTTTCCGATTCGTTTTCAGCGAGGGTAATACCATATCAACCTGAAAACAAGTGCGGTAGCCGTACAGTATAGATTGGGAGAATGGTTGTATGTCTTGGGAATACTCTGTTGAGTTATTTACAGGTGAAATAGGAACACATGTATAATGTTAAATCTTAATTTTTAGAACCATGTACGCACGCTACTCATGTTATGGACTATTCAAGTAAACCAGGAATTTTCGACTCAGGTTCCATAATAACAAACCCTCAAGAATTGTAACTAGAGTCTGAATCACTAATGGAGTCTCAGAGTTTTAACTACAAAGAGATAGTTTGTAACCATGGAATCAAGAGTGCTAACAAAACATACAGTAAGTCTTTTATTTTCGTTACAATAAGAGGAACAACCATCTTTAAAACAAACTTAACCGTGTAGCCACACAAGAACATAATAGATAGAATCCATATGCAGGTAATGGCAATGGGTGCCTACCTAGCTTACAGAACCTACAATTTGCATGAAGTAACAGAGAACAGCGAAACTTCGAGAAATGGAAGTAGTTAACCTCTGAAATGGTAGTCCATCTAGACACATGCACAGCCAATAATTTACAGAGCCAATTGCTTTGCAGTCTCGGAAAAGAAACAATAACAAATATATAAATATACCTCAACAAGGATGTTTGTAGAGAAATACTCGAATAAGAGACAAATAGAAAACAATACATGCAAGTCTGCGATTTCAACATAGTACCATTGCTAAACAGTGAAAAGAATAGGATTATAACAAATAACTGTAATCCGGAGTAAACGGCCCTTCATCGAATATAGGCAAGTATTAAAATCCTGAACTTTAGCAAAACCCAGAATCAGCGAGACTATAGCCAGAGTTAAAATTACAAGCTTAGGAGTGGCATGAGGAAATTACTCCGATGTGGTCACAAACACAGGACCACAGGGAGCCCTCAGCTTATAACAGTAAACCCTATCTAGCACTATCCAAGCCTATGCTGTGAATTCAAAACGGCAATAACAAAAAAAAAAAATTGTATCTCCAAAACTAGAGCAAAACTCCCATAAAAGCTTTAGGATTCCTCCTTGCCCTCGACCAAAACCTTCTATTTGCATAGAATGCTTGCCTGGAACATAACGTCTAGCACTAACTCATGGAGAGGGCTACCTATGTGGAAACCTCCGGATCCACAACTTCATTTTCCTTTTTCCTGCGAGCAGAACACCGAGATTAATCGCAGGTGATTAGAAGTCAAACTATGTAAAAACGAAAATGTAAATCACACTACAGTCAAGTTGAAAGGAAAACACCCACTTGGCTTATGACCGAGCTATCCAAGCACCGAGGAAGGCCTTAGTCGGCACCCATAACCCTCACAGGTTGCCATCCACCAACACAGAGCATTAATAGTGCAGGAGAAACCAAACAACAGAGCCAAATGCAAAAGGCAGAGGAAGGAATGATGCACATCTGTGGTGAGGCAGTGGAATAGCCTCCCGGAATAAGGCTAACCATTGGATTGGCCTCCTCCCTCCTTCGTTGTCGATGGGATGAGGAATCCAAGGTCGCAGACACCAAGGTTTCATCTGCCCGTGCCACATCAAGCAGGACAGTGCAACGATTAATGCAAGGAAGTGAGCAATAAAACCGAAGGATCGAGATGTGATATTATGGTGTGGAAGGACAGAGAAATACAATACAGTAGATTTAGTTAGTCGAAAATGTTCAACACAAATGCTTATGGGTACACTAACCAGTGAGTTGGATCGTGTGAACCCCGAATTGTAATAGATGGGTGCTAGTACTCGGGGTAGATTTTTTTTTTTTTTTTTTTTACTGTGTGAATATGTAGGTTTAGGAGTGTCACAAGTGGTATCAGAGCCTGGTTCCAAACACTGTGGCCTTTGGAAGAACAGATAAAAACAATGAGATAAATTGAAATCAATTTATTGTTGTTCCTATTATTCTTTTTAATATATATTAATATATATAAGTATACATATATATATTATATTGTATATATTTTTATAATATATATTATATTATATATATATATATATATATACATTTATTATTCTATATTATATATATTATTTTATATAATATTATCTCCTTCTTATTATTCCTCCTTTATGTTACTAAAGAACAGGGAAACAACATTTGCCAGCAGAGGAGTGACGTGTTTCACGTTAGGTTTGTGGCAGGTCAGGACCTGTACAGGCCCTGAGAACAACCCAGAATTATGGGTGCAACTGGGAGAAGAGGCTCACAATACGAATCTTGCAATTTTGGAGATAGTACAGGAGCTAAAAAATGAGATGGTCCAATTGCGAGAAGATAACACAAGGTTAACCTTGGAACAGGAAATGATTATAAAGAGCCTATCTGAAAAAAAAAATCAGCAACCACTGAATCCTAGCACTGAGCAGCAGAGGGTGTCGGAGGAGCAATCACCACACAGAACATGAAGAGTTGGAAGGAGGGGAGGAAGAACGAGAAGAGCGATCTGATAATGCCTTCGAACATCACACTTCAAAGAGACAACAGATAGAGCTGGAAGGGGAGTTTCGTAAAATCAAACCGCCACACTTTGATGGGGAATTGGAGGAAGCAACTGAGGAATGGTTGATTAATATGAATAAATACTTCGAGTTATATGAGTACGACCACAACCTCAAGGCACGGTTGGCAATTTTCCAATTACAGGAAAAAGCCACCCTGTGGTGGGAAGAAGTGAAGATTGTAAAAGGAGTAAGCGAGCAGAACATAACATGGGTGAAATTTCAAAGATACTTTAAAGAAAGATACCTGACTGAGTGTTTTTATGATGAAAAGGTGAGAGAATTCCATGACTTGCGGTTGGGACAGCAAACTATGGACAATTTATCACCCGTTTTACTTCGTTACGTGCCTTATATTAGAGAAGAGAAGACTAAAGTACAGAGGTTCGTTAGTAGTTTACCCCTGAGTATGCTGGAAAGGATTGAGTTTGACAATCCAAAGACAATGGATAAAGTAATATGTAAAGCCAAAATTTGTTACCAATAGGGCAAATAGAAGGGAGAAAACCCAGGTAAAAGATGGAATGATAAGAGGAGTAACAAGCTGGCTGGGAATGATAAAGGGAACCATGGTAGTGGTAAAAGTGGTTTCACCAAGGGACAAAACAGTCGAAATGGACAAAAGAGTTTGCTCAGGTCAAAGCCAACCAATGAGTCCAGAATCAACAAACAACCGGTAAAGCTAGACAGTGAAGGGACAGCAAGGCTTCCAGTGCAGTGTTGAGGTTGCGGTGGGCCTCACTATGTTAAAAACTGCCCTCAACAGAAGGGAACTGAACAGGTTTCCCAGATGCACGAAGCATCAACCGTTTGTGATGTAGGATGTAGCCTGCCCAGAATCAATGTTGCCCTGGAAGATTTCCAGGTGAAGTGCCAACCGACTATGGTGGAATTCGAAGGTAAAATTTCAAACCTTACTGTAATTGTTTTAATTGATCCTGGAGCCACCCTAAGTTATATTAGTCCTAAGGTTGTAGAGTATTGTAAATTGCAACTTGTTAAATTTAAGAATCCATGGCTAGTATAGCTGGCCACAGGGGCAAAGAGACGAGTGCTTGCTAAGGTCATTAACTGCCCTTTAAAGATAACAGGACAGCCAGTGGTGGCAGACTTGAGTGTGCTTCCCCTTGGTTCGTATGATGTTCTAATCCGTATGGACTGGTTAGAAAAACACTGGTCCATAGTCAACTGTAAAACAAAGACTATTTATTTCAGAGATGAGCTTGGAGCAAGGCAAGAGATGCAAGGGATTAAGCGGCCAGTGCAAATTCAACCAATAACTGCTTCTCAGTTAGCAAAATGCATTAGGAAGGGATTCCAAATTTATGCCATCCAAGTAGGCTACGCTGACTCAAAAGACAAATCGGCCCTATTGGAAAACATTCCTGTGATACAAGAATTTGCGGATGTATTTCCAAAAGAAATTCCTGGGCTGCCACCTAAAAGAGACATAGATTTTACAATTGAACTAGTGCCAGGAGCAACCCTGGTATCCCGAGCACCCTACAGAATGAGTATACTAGAATTAACTGAGCTAAAAATGAAGTTACAGGAGCTGTTAGACAAAAACTACATTCGCCTTAGTGTGTCCCCCTGGGGAGCCCCGATATTATTCGTTAAGAAAAAGGATGGGACCCTGCATATGTGTGTGGATTATCATTAGTTAAATAAATTGACGATCAAGAATAAGTATCCTTTACCCCGGATTGACGAACTTTTCGATCAAGTAAAAGGAGCAACGGTGTTCTCCAAGATTGATTTGCAATCAGGGTACCATCAAATCAGGATTAAGGAGGAGGACATATCTAAGACTGCTTTTAGCACAAGATATGGACATTACGAGTTTGTGGTGCTGCCGTTCGGGTTGACCAATGCGCCCGCAACTTTTATGTGTTTGATGAACAATATATTTCATCAGTACTTGGATAGGTTTGTGCTGATATTTATTGATGACATATTGATATATTCCTGAACTATGGAAGAACACAGAGAGCACCTTAGGTTGGTACTGCAAACCCTCCGAGAACATCGGTTATATGTCAATTTCATCCATTGCGATTTCTTTAAAGAACAGATACAATATCTGGGACATGTAATCACTAAAGAAGGGATTACAATGGACCCCAAAAAGATAAGGACCATAATGGAATGGCCGGTACCAAAGGATGTGGCAGACATCAGATCCTTTATGGGTCTAACAGGTTATTACAAACGGCTTGTAGAGGGATTCTCGAGAGTAGCTTATCCTATTACTTCCTTGCAGAAAAAGGGAAGAACCTTTAGGTGGACATTCGAATGCCAAAAGAGTTTTGAGCAGCTGAAGCATATTCTCACCACCGCACCCATTCTAGGCATAGCTGATCCTAGTAAGGACTATGTGGTGTACTGATGCAAGCAAGGAAGGTGTAGGAGGCATGTTGATGCAAGAAGGGAGAGTAATTGCTTACAAATCAAGGAAACTAAAAGAACATGAGCACAAATACTCCGCTTATGATCTAGAATTGGCAGTCGTTATTCATGCCTTGAAAATGTGGCGACATTATCTTATGGGAAGGAAATTTTTAGTATTGATAGATCATCATAGTCTGACCAATTATTTTAGCCAGCCTACCTTAAATTCCAGGCAAGCATGATGGGTGGATTTCCTAAGTGGTTTTGATTTCGAAATCAAGCATTTGAAGGGGAAGGAGAATCGGGTGGCAGATGCTCTAAGTCGGAAATTGCAATGTCTGTATGAGATTTCCTCTAGCAAATGGAAAATTCCCTTCGGGGACATGATTAGACAAGCAGCAGAGCAAGATAATGAATATCAACAAATAAAACAGCAAGTACAACACTCCAACAGTAAAGAAAAACAACAGGGTTATGTGTTAGATACCGCTGGAATGTTGTATTATTAGGATAGGCTATATGTACCCTACCAGAACAGCATTAAAAACTTGATTTTGGATGAATTTCATAGAAGTCACTATGCGGGACACCCAGGATATCAAAAAATTATTACAACCTTCAAAAAAGAGTATTACTAGCCAGGCATGAAGAAGGATGTGGTTGAATACTTGACACGTTGCTTGGAGTGTCAACAAATTAAAGCAGAGCACCAACACCCTGTGGGACTATTACAACCGTTACCTGTCCCAGAATGGAGATGGGAAACTATATCCATGGACTTCATAACAGGTTTGCCCAAGACAAAGAAAAATAATGACTCCATCATGGTGGTGGTGGACAAGTTAAGTAAATCAACACATTTTATACCTGTACAATCTACTTTTAAAGCGGTGCAGATTACCCACATTTTCATGCAGAACATTTTTAGTTTGCATGGGCTACCTAAAACAATAATCTCTGACCGTGATGTAAAGTTTACCTCAATTTTTTGGAAAACATTGTTTGGAGAATTAGGAAATCAGCTGAATTTCAGTACATCTTATCACCCTCGGACTAACGGACAAACCGAACGAGTGAACCAGGTGCTGGAAGACATGCTAAGGGCATATGTAATGCAGCGACTAACCAAGTGGGAATATTATCTGCACTTGGTCGAATTCACATATAATAATGGCTATCATACATCATTTCAAATGAGCCCATTTGAAGTCTTGTATGGGCGAAAGTGTCACACACCCTCAAGCTGGAGTGGATCGGAAGATAGATTAATGTTAGGACCCAACATGCTCAAATAAATGGAGGAGATGGTTAAGAAGGTACGGTCTAATTTAAAAGCATCTCAGGATAGGCAAAAGAACTTCGCTGATTGGAAAAGGAGGTTCAAAGAGTACCAAGTCGGTGATCATGTGTATGTTAGAATTCGCGCAAGAATAAGCGCATTACAATGGGGTGGGTGCGCTAAGTTGGCACATTGGCTTTGTGGACCATTCCAGGTCTTAGCAAGAATTGGGTCGGTGGCATACCAACTCGCTCTGCCAAGTCACCTACGAGTCCACAATGTCTTCCATGTCTCAGTGTTAAAAAAATATGTTTATGATCCTAAACATGTAATCCGATGGCAGGATATACAGGTAAGAATTGTCTCTGGTAATTCAGCCCAAATGTTTTATTTTAAAAGACACTGACTTAGGATGTTGCATGTTGCAGGTCGAACCAGAAGGAGAAACCCTGGTCAAGCTGTTGAACATCCTCGACTGGAGAGAAGTAATGCTGCGGAAGCAAGCTATTACCCAAATTAAAGTGCAGTGGCAGCACTTTGGGCCTGAGGAGGCCACCTGGGAAGATGCTGAACTTATGAAAAAGGCTTACCCAGAACTGTTCGTAGCTGAAAGGCATTGGGACGATGTCCAATTTCAGGAGGGGGAGATGTGATGCCCCAGAATATTGTAAATATTTTACTATAAGTATTTTATTTACCATGCTTTACTTACAAACTGAAGGATGATGGTTATTTGAATAAAATAATATTTTTCAAATATTGGTTATGGAAAATGTTTTTAAGCATGAAAAGAAAAAAACTGGCAACTTTCGAGGAGGGAAGTTGGAAAAGGCAGTTGTTGGAAATGCAACCCTAACTACCTCTCCTAAGAATGAGACTCCACGAAAAGGAGTGGAGGGAAAAAAAAGAACCATGCTAAAAGGTCAGACGATGAGGATGAAAATGCTAAGTCTGGTGATGACCAGATAGCATGCACTTGGCGTGCAACGAACTTGCAGAGGTTAGTGACCTTGCAAGAGAGCTCAGGGGGAGATGCAGCCGAGGAGGACATATCTTATGGTTGGTCAGACAGCAGACAGATAATAACGTAAGAGAACCTTCATAAAGGTGCACTACTTTTTCTAGCAAGAGACACGTAAGTGGTCTATCTTGGAAAACTTGAACTTACTGAATAAAAGAATAGTACTTGATGTGCTCGTAAACAGTTAAGGACTGTAGCTTCTCTTATTTGTTTTATCTAGAAACTGTGGTAGAAAGATTAATAAAAATATATATAAAAATAAAAGAAGAGACAAATAGGCACCTATGGGGCTAGTTAGACCATCCAGAACTGTGATTCTGTCTATAGGAAATTGTAGCGTTAGACTTATTACAGCTACAAATGGAGTCTTAGGAACGAGAATGAAATATTAAGAGAAAATCTTGAAGCTTAAATCTGTCTCGGGAGATACTTGGATGACCCAAATGTATGGGAAAGAACCAAATATAATGTTGGCCCTATTGTGTGTGCTAAATCATTATAACTAGCCTTTAAATAAACTTTAATACATTAGGGTTGTTACGATTGGCCAATTATTTAAATATCAGAATGAAAGGGTTTAGCTTTTCCAACTCGTTTTTAGCGAGGGTAATACCATATCAACCTGAAAACAAGTGCGGCAGCCATACAGTATAGATTGGGAGAACGACTATATGTCTTGGGAATACTCTGTTGAGTTATTTACAGGTGAAATAGGAACACATGTATAGTGTTAAATCTTAATTTTTAGAACCATGTATGCACGCTACTCCTGTTATGGACTATTCAAGTAAACCAAGAAGTTTTCGACTCAGGTTCCATAATAACAAACCCTCAAGAATTGTAACTAGAGTTTGAGTCGCTAATGGAGTCTCAGAGTTTTAACTACAAAGACATAGTTTGTAACCATGGAATCAAGAGCACTAACAAAACATAAGTAAGTCTTTTATTTTCGTTACAATAAGAGGAACAGTCATATTTAAACAAACTTAACCGTGTAGCCACACAGGAACATAATAGATAGAATCCATATGCAGGTAACGACAATGGGTGCTTGCCTGGCTTACAAAACCTACAATTTGCATGAAGTAATAGAGAACAACGAAACTTCAAGAAATGGAAGCAGTTAACCTCTGAAACGATAGTCCATCCAGACACATGCTCAACCAATAATTTACAGAGCCAGTTGCTTTGCAGTCTCGGAAAAGAAACAATAACAATTATATAAATATACCTCAACAGGGATGTTTGCAGAGAAATACTAGAATAAGAGACAAACAGAAAACAATACATGCAAGTCTGCGATTTCAACATAGTACCATTGCTAAACAATGAAAAGAATAGGATTATAACAAATAACTGTAATCCACAGTAAATGGCCCTTCGTCGAATATAGGCAAGTATTAAAATCCTAAACTTTAGCAAAACCCAGAATCGGCTAGACTATAGCCAGAGTTAAAATTACAAGCTTAGGAGTGGCATGAGGAAATTAATCTGATGTGGTCGCAAACACAGGACCACAGGGAGCCCTCGGCTTATAACAGTAAACCCTATCTAGCACTATCCAAGCCTATGCTATGAATTCATAACAGTAATAACAAAAAAAAAGAACTGTATCTCCAAAACTGGAGCAAAACTCCCAAAAAAGCTTCAGGATTCCTCCTTGCCCTTAGCCAAAACCTTCTATTTGCATAGAATGCTTACCCGGAACATAACATCTAGCACTAACTTGTGGAGAGGGTTGCCTGTGTGGAAACCTCCAGATCCACAGCTTCATTTTCCTTTTTCCTACGAGCAGAACACCGAGATTAACAATAGGCGATTAGAAGTCAAACAGTGTAAAAACAAAAATGTAAATCACACTACATTCAAGTGGAAAGGAAAACACCCACTTGGCTTATGACCGAGCTATCCAAGCACCGAGGAAGGCCTTAGTCGGCACCCATAACCCTCACGGGTTGCCATCCACCAACACGGAGCATTAATAGTGCAGGAGAAACCAAACAATAGAGCCAAACATAAAAGGCAGAGGAAGGAATGATGCACATCTGCGGTGAGGTGGTGGAATAGGCTCCTGGAATAAGGCTGACAGTTGGATTGGCCTCCTCCCTTCTTCACCGTCAATGGGGTGAGGAATCCAAGGTCACAGGCACCAAGGTTTCATCTACCCGCGCCACGTCAAGCAGGACAGTGCAATGATTAATGCAAGGCAGTGAGCAATAAAACCAAAGGATCGAGATGTGATATTATGGTGTGGAAGGACAAAGAAATACAATACAGTAGATTTAGCTGTCAGTCAAAAAGTTTCAACATAAATGCTCATGGGTACACTAACCAGTGAGTTGGATCGAGAACTCAACCAAAGCCAGTACCAAGGGTTGGCACATCAGCAAGGTGCGGATACAAAATTAATAAAAACCATAATTGGATAATTGAACATTGTGTGAACGTTGAATTGTAATAGATGGGTACTAGTACTCAGGTAGAATTTATTTTATTTTATTTTACTGTGTGCATATGTAGGTTTAGGAGTGTCACAATTATTTTAATAAAAATGTTGATTTATAAAATTACAACATTGCAAATATCAAGAAAAAATAATATAATCATCGCTAAATTCATTTATTGTTTCATATTTATAAATTCTCCTTTAGACTAGTCTTTTTAATATTTAATCAAATTCATGAGTTCTCTCACTTGGTCTTTATTGGATATTTAAGCACCACTTTGAGACTTTCCTATATTGTTGGACAATCTTGCTCCATTAAAAAAAATGCCATTTATTTTTTTGAATTTTGGTAGGTTATGAATTTAGGACGAAGAGTGTGATCAAAAGAATATTATTTGAAATTGATAGTTATAATTATTCTATTTTGATAAAATAAATTTAATTAAAATAGT
>APFE031463236.1:9689-76486 GCA_000404065.3 Pinus taeda
AGTTGCTAATCATGGTTGTCGGCCTCTTCGTGAGATCCCTTCTCCAGCCTACTCTCTCACAGCCTTGCATGTCAACTATAACATTTTCATGAGGACATGAAACAGGGTAAGCAGGGGGGTGTGTGGAGCGCTTGGAAGGTATGCTTTTTGAATAATAATCTAGTGGTTTTCTAATAAATTTCCTAACCTTTTCTGCATTATAAGTCTAAAGAATAAAAGGGTTTTGATAAATTGTGTGAAAATGGACAAACGAAGCTCAATCACCAATAATCGATGTTTTCTATGCAGAAGGACGCGGAAACAGGGGATCATCGAGCAAAAACAAGAAGCAAAGGGAAAGCAACTGTTGTCCCATCGCTAGGGAACCGAATGCGGACGCGATCAAGTAAAATTAGAGCCGAATGATCCAGGAAAAGAACGTGGGACACCAAGACGGAGAACGCAAGAAAGGAACGAGAAGAACTGAACAATTAGCGAATCCCTCAGGATCTCTGATCTTGAGGGATCGCTGCTTTAGCTTATCTTTTGTATCTAGATATCTCCGTCGTTTCTGTTATATAAAGATACCACACCATTAAGCGTGAGGGCGAGATCAATTATTTTAATTACATGATTCAGAACAGCTTTGAGCATTAAGTTTTGCTGAGACCTAATTTTGTGTACCTTTGTTAATGCAATCAATATAAAGGACTTTGTGTTCACTTCGTTTCTGCATCTGAAGTAGCTTCAAGAGGTGTACCATTGGTAGCCAAGGGCCCAGCTCCGACGGTCACTCGCTGTTGTATCATACGATGATTGGTGTGGTTTGATTATTTCTTTTGTTTCAGCAATCTGATGTATCTTTTATATGATAGACTATGCTTCTTAGCTAATCTCTGAATCTGAATAAGTTTCCTAACTCACATCTCTGTGTTACATAAAGTGAATCTATTCGAATTGCATCCATTTCTATAACAAGGTATTAGTATGACTGGTATCATCATTGGATTCATATAAAACAAGTGTTTGCGAGACTTGAAGACAATATCACTTTGCTCAGAAATATAGTCACATCATACATTACTCTCGGATTGTTGTAATAGTTTAGAACGTGTACATCCATTTGCGTTTACTGTTCCATTTAAGTTTGCTATTCCGTTCGATTGATGTTTCCTGTTTGCTGTTCCATTTACTTATGCTGTTCCATTTACTTATGTTGTTCCATTTGATTACTGCTATTCCATTTCATAACTGATGTTCCATTTACTTTCGCTTATCTGCCTTTGTTGCTTTCGCGTGATAGCAGGCCTAAGACTGTCGTGAGCCCAGCAAGACGCTGCCTGACTCCCAGATCTATAAGTCCATGCTTTAGTTTCCTTCTTTATTAGTTTCTAAAGGGAAGGGTTATTGGTTCCGTACCCTTGACTGATCAATTGATTTGTGTGATTTTATCTTTTGAGTTGGTTTAGTTACAGTTTAGTGTCCGTTTCCTTTCAAATCATTAGAGCGCTATACTACCGAGCATTACTTGGGCAAAACAGCCTCGGATTGAGTTACTCCTTGAAAGAACAAAATGATCCCGGATTGACTTAATAATGTGGAATAATTGGTGGTGTGAGAGACCCTAGTTATCGCTCTACAGTAATGATCCATGGTATTGTATGTATGAGGCCTATATAGAGGCTAGAGACTCCGTGTCAAGAAATATTGTCAAGGATTATTGTATGTACAAGCGTATGGCTTGTGGAGTGTTCTCCTTCCTTGAGGAGTGAATGTATGGTGTTGCCCTATCTTAAGGGTTTGATCAATAAAGAATCATTTTATATTATTTCTGGGTTTATTTGCTTTATCTTATATTTTCATATCAGATCTATAATATATTTCCGAGTTAGATCTACAACAAATTAACAGTTATGAGCATAACGAATCTCATACTTAGCTGGGAATCACTAAGAACCATTGATTCCTTAATGCATCAACTGCCATTCTATCCATTAGGTCATAGATACATTGGTCATTTTCAAGTAAAAACATGAGGAAAGTTATACATGGTTACAGTCATAAAACACATACATAATCTTATCCCAGTACGGAGGGGATACCTGGAGTGATATCCTTTTACTCGAAAAATCGAGAGTGAGGATAGCAAGGAGAGCAACAGATTTACAATTCCTCAAAACCATCCTTTATCTATTTATTTCCTCTCCGTTGCTCTTTTGTCATCATCATTCTCTCATCCTGAAGATGGATCCCACTTGGGATTCGAAACGTCGGTTCAAAAATGACAAAACTGTGGATTCTCCGGTCAATTATTCAAAAGATTCAAGCCACAGAAATCTGAAATCCATAATCTTATCCCAGTACGGAGGGGATACCTGGAGTGATATCCTTTTACTCGAAAAATCGAGAGTGAGGATAGCAAGGAGAGCAACAGATTTACAATTCCTCAAAACCATCCTTTATCTATTTATTTCCTCTCCGTTGCTCTTCTATCATCATCATTCTCTCATCCTGAAGATGGATCCCACTTGGGATTCGAAACGTCGATTCAAAAATGACAAAACTGTGGATTCTCCGGTCAATTATTCAAAAGATTCAAGCCACAGAAATCTGAAATCCATAATCTTATCCCAGTACGGAGGGGATACCTGGAGTGATATCCTTTTACTCGAAAAATCGAGAGTGAGGATAGCAAGGAGAGCAGCAGATTTACAATTCCTCAAAACCATCCTTTATCTATTTATTTCCTCTCCGCTGCTCTTCTGTCATCATCATTCTCTCATCCTGAAGATGGATCCCACTTGGGATTCGAAACGTCGGTTCAAAAATGACAAAACTGTGGATTCTCCGGTCAATTATTCAAAAGATTCAAGCCATAGAAATCTGAAATCCATAATCTTATCCCAGTACGGAGGGGATACCTGGAGTGATATCCTTTTACTCGAAAAATCGAGAGTGAGGATAGCAAGGAGAGCAGCAGATTTACAATTCCTCAAAACCATCCTTTATCTATTTATTTCCTCTCCGCTGCTCTTCTGTCATCATCATTCTCTCATCCTGAAGATGGATCCCACTTGGGATTCGAAACGTCGGTTCAAAAATGACAAAACTGTGGATTCTCCGGTCAATTATTCAAAAGATTCAAGCCATAGAAATCTGAAATCCATAATCTTATCCCAGTACGGAGGGGATACCTGGAGTGATATCCTTTTACTCGAAAAATCGAGAGTGAGGATAGCAAGGAGAGCAGCAGATTCCTCTCCGCTGCTCTTCTGTCATCATCATTCTCTCATCCTGAAGATGGATCCCACTTGGGATTTGAAACGTCGGTTCAAAAATGATAAAACTGTGGATTCTCCGGTCAATTATTCAAAAGATTCAAGCCATAGAAATCTGAAATCCATAATCTTATCCCAGTACGGAGGGGATACCTGGAGTGATATCCTTTTACTCGAAAAATCGAGAGTGAGGATAGCAAGAAGAGCAACAGATTTACATCCTCTATCTATTTATTACCTCTCCGCTGCTCTTCTGTCATCATCATTCTCTCATCCTGAAGATGGATCCCACTTGGGATTTGAAACGTCGGTTCAAAAATGATAAAACTGTGGATTCTCCAGTCAATTATTCAAAAGATTCAAGCCACAGAAATCTGAAAAGACTCTGATTTAATGAAAATCAAAGTCTTTTTGGATATATTTTGATAGATTAGATTGAAAATGAGAAACTAACTCAGTTTAAGGCTCTTTGTTAAAAGAAATAAGAGGGGAATAGAACTTTTAGGAGCAAAAGATTTTTGTTTTACTTTGCAAAGGGAATGGGGATTTTAGTTCTATTCCACTAATTGGGTTCAAGGCTCTTTGCTAAAAGAAATGCCAACAAGCATATATTCATTGGTTGTGTTGAAGAACATGATTAAACCAAATAGATAGCATGAACCCGGCAAACTCCTTTCTCAATTTATGAAAGAATGAAATCAAGGCCACCATGAATCGGTCACGCTGGAAAACCATAGAAACTAATGGCTATCTAAATGGAAGGTATGTTTGGAAAGTTTCTTAGAAAATGCAAATGGATCAACCACTGTATATGGATCTGCCACTAAAGCCACAGTAACCATTGCTTCTTGAATCTAGAGGAGGATGAAAAGCCAAGATGCTTGGGCTAGCAATGAAATTCCTAAAAAGATTTAGAGAGATTGCAAGAACCAACATGGTTGAGTAAAGACTTGGTTTGGATATAGTTTTTAAAATTTAGATAAATTTTTTGAATTTAAATTAAATAATATTAAAATAACATTACATAAATATGTGCCATCAACCAACTTCAAACATGGATATAAGACAACATACCTATCGTAAATAGAAGAAATGAAAAAATAGACCAATGGAATCCCAAATAACAAAAACTTGTTGGGTAAGCATGCCGAAGGCTTGCATGAAGCCCAGGTGCCCCTTTTACAAATGCATTTTTGAGCAAAATTAGCCCTTCTATAGTTCAAAATTAGCCCGAAGGCTTGCATGAAGCCCAGGTGCCCCTTTTACAAATGCATTTTTGTAACATAATTAGCCAATGGTCTTTTAAGCAGTGTCATAAGTTTCATATGGAACTTCAAAAACTTTAGTTTGTTCATGGCATACCCTTGCATTTGTAGCGGAATTACATATCCTCGTACCTAGCCCCTCGCCTATGAGATTGTCACCGATCTACCTTGTCTGTGAGATGGTCATCAATCTACCTTGCCTAACGATAGAGATAATAGAGCTAACACCACCTATAATAGGGACAACAGATCGAGTTAAGACTTAGTAGCCCATGAACCAAAACTAGACATTGATAGATTAGAAGCAACATCTCGTCCAGAAATTAAATGAAATTAAATGAAATATTGTGTGGGGGTGCAGCCAACATGAAAAGAAACAGGATGGCAAGACACCGACTCTCATGCCCTGAAAGGCTAGATTGAGTTATTTCACCTTGCTAGAGTGGTATTCTTATTTCATTATCCAGAGGAATGGTATGCACATTTCATTATTCAGAGGAAAAGGAGATGAGATGCCTAGTTTGGTGGCTGAGGCAGTGCTTCTACCATTTCAGATGGAGGGGCCACTGCAAGTGTGGATCAAAGAAAGTGATAATGTATAGTTGATTATGTTGGTAAGTCTCTAAATAATGATAAATCTTCAAAATTTAGCGGAAATCACATTAGAATTTTAGTTATTTCACTGAGACTGTTATGAAAATTCAGAGAATATTTAGGGTCTGTCCACCTCAATGTAAAAAAAAATCATAAATATTCATAACTTGAGGGATAAAATGCATAGAAACATTTAGAAATTTATGGAGAAAATGTATAATTAGTATTGAGAAAATGTATAATTAGTATTGAATAATAAAGCACAAGCTTACCAGTTAAAATTTTCCCTCTTTTATGAAATTGGATGCACTTGGCAGAATTCAAAGAGCAGGGTTTAGACCCTGAACTTTTGGCAATATCAAACTTAATAGGGAACTAAAATCGGATTTACGAATTGTCCACTGTGTAAACTCTACTCCCTCCACGAAGTGGGGCATCTGATGTATTGGTATTGGTTTTTCTTCCGACTACCTCTACTACCTAAATCAATGGACACAATGGTGTGCTCACTATAGCCCTTCACTATTCCATGAGCTACATTCGCTCTATTTTGCCTCACACAATTGTCTGTAATTTTCTCTTTAAAAGTAGTTAAAAACTTGGTGGAAGCGTAATTTTTCACTCAAACCTTAGGGAACTACTTCAAATCTCATCAACTTCTATGGCCCTTAAAATTTTCATGGCCAATTCGAAACTCATAGACTCTTGTGAACTCTCTATGAGGTCTAGTGGCTTTTCAAGCTTTTATGGATGGTGGCCTTTATTTGAATTTATCTAACAACTAGACTTTTGTGGCAATTTCTATGGAAGAATTCGTGAAAGGTATATATTTTCATGGTCAGGCAAGATTTGTTGTTTACCGTGAAGACAATGTTGTGAAATTGCAGCCTCGGAGTCTCGTGATGGATGACGGGATCAACTGGCATGCGAGCAATGTTGTCCTCTAATATTCATGGACGTGAGTTAGGGCCCTTCGAGTCGACATTCTAGTTATTCGGCGCTCAACTCTAGCTATTCAACGCTCAGCTCTGGTCACTGCTAGAAATCAACGTTCCCGCCAGTTACAAGAGGCTCTAGACACCTGACATGATGCCAGTGAACATCATATTCTAGCAATGAACATCACCATAATTAAATGAAAACATAGAAGGAATGCAACATGGCACGAAGTATAATGCTATGGGTTTGGAGCGATTGATTTTTATACATATTTGGATAACTTTGAAATGGAGAGCGCAAAGCATTAAATATTTTCCAGGTAATGCTAACTGCAGCTTAGCATTAACTAACATCGAATTGAAAGTGAAACAAATTATCCTATATTTAATAAAATAATACAGTTTCGTTGACAATAAGAAGTGGAAACTAAAACTTTGGAAAAAATATTGTTTAAGTTAATATTTCTGCTCAAACATTGGTTAAAACATCCAATAAATTGTTGAGTCGAAACAGTATAATGTTTGGTCAACATCAATCCAATGCTACAGTCCCTGCATTGCGGAAGGTAGGGACTAATAATAACGCATGTAAGGGCGCATTAAATCTAGGTTGAGAGCATTGAAAAAGAATCTTGACTTACAAATGTATCCAATGCACATGGCTATGTTGTGAAGCCAAACAATTCATGCACTTCACAAGTTCCTACAAATAGATAATCTATTAATATTACAAAAGTGTGGGATTTAGATGGATTTGTTATACGAAGAAAAAAGAGATGGATTTGTTATTTAAACAATCACATATCAAGAACTAAGTTGCATGAGTTTGTATTAGTGTTAATAGTTGTGCATAACGAACCCCACAATAGATATTTTGGTTATGATCTTTAAACCAGTGCATATCAATCCAGAAGTCACATAGGTATGTTTTTGGTTTTTAAAACTGCGCATATTTGAACTGTGTGGAGGTTTGTCATTACACCAAAACCCACAGGTGTTGGTAAACATTCCAAATCACTAACTAGGATCTCTAGGGTGGAAATTACTGATTCCATAGAGGTGTGGTGATTCTTCCAACACCCCCTCTCAAATGCAACTCGGGGGAATTGAACCTACGTCCAAGCTCTGATACCATGAAGAGGTTTTCCGTTACACCAAAACCTGTGCGTTTTGGTGTAATGGAAAATCTCTTCATGGTATGAGAGCTTGGACCCAGGTTCGATTCCCTCAAGTTGCGTTTTGGGGGGGTGTTGGAAGAATCACCGCACCTCTATGAAAACTGTAATTTCCACCCTGGGGATCCTATTTATTGGTTTGGAACGTTTACCAACACTTGCTGGTTTCGGTGTAATGTAAAACCTCTTCAAACTAGGCTTGGATGAATATGATCTAGTCCTTTGAGTGGTGTAAATTGTTTGTGCATGAAGTGTTCAACTTTATTCCATTTTATTCAAACTTACCCGATAAATTATCGGGTGTTAGATTATTTTCAGATCTTTGTAGAACATCATTACATTAATTTCATTGGAACATAATTTCATTTTCTCCTTATACATAATAGACAATATGTATGTGTCAAAATTGAGAAAAAGGTCCAAAGAAATAATAAATATGATCTTTACAGAAAAGTGTTTTATAGTTAGGTATAAAATGATAGATTTGTTTAGATAATTATGCGACAAAATTAATCTTTATTTATCAAACACTGAATACGGAGAAACATTTGAGAAGGATAAAACTTATTGTAGATTTTTATATTTAATGAAATCAATACCATTAAAAGTTATTAATTCATTTAAATGTGGAATAGGTCCATATCCATCCATACAAATTTATTTCATACAAATTTTGCATACAAATAATCTTAGCTTACATGAGCAAATGTCCTAGAATGACGCCTCACACATTGAACTAAGTAGCATAGGAGAAAATACCACCATAGACACATTGAATTAAACAACAGAGGAGAAAATACCACCATAGATTGGATAATGGTTGTCTTGGACGAAGATATGAACTTGTCAAACTCAGACAACAATTTGCTAAGAACCACCATGTCAATAAACTAAATTTCTGCTTCAACACATCGTAGAAACTAGAATGCATGGGGCGAAATGCACCACACACAGAGAAAGAGATAAGCGGTTCGAGATCCACATCGTCGGGTTTTTATTGAGGCACTATACATTTACTTTAAAAAAAGTGTTGTGGAACTTTATAATATTAGATTTAGGTTTAACAATACTCATTTAAGGTTATATTAATATCAAGTTTATTATATAGGTTTAATACTCTCAGATTATCATTAATATTCTTAGTGATTATCCCGATGTCCCTTCTGTTCAACATTAATTGTGAATGAATTTCATTCATTATGGCATTGATTGATAACCCTGTCTATATGTAATATTGTTATAGACATTTTTGGGCACTTCAACCCCAATCATAAATGTCCATAAACTGAGGGCTTCTAAGTCCCTAAAAGTGTTGCTTCACTGCCTAAAGGAACAAGGTCAGCTCATTACATCATCTCCTAGAAGTTCTCCACTGAAAACTGCTCATAAATGGTCAAAACTGGACCATACTGAAAACCCAGTGGAGAGGGTGTGATGCATATCACCTTCCCAGTGTACAAGGTGTGATGCATAATGAATTGCTCCTCTGTAGGGTGCGATGGTCGGGAATGGACAAATGGCAGGGACAAAATGCAAGGTGGAAGATCATGGAATCTTCCAGAAGCTTCCCCTCTGGCACTTGCCTCTCTGTTTTCAACCAGGGATGAGTAAGAGATCACCATTCTCCAAGTGGAAGCAGGAACTATCAGAGAGAGGACACTAATCAAAACACCAGAAGATGACTCACCTCCCTTCAATCATCTATATATGGATCCCTCATCACAGAGATCCAGAGGCGAGAATTTGTATCTTATAGAGAAGTGTTGTTGGTTTTGGTGTATATTCATAGTGTTGGGTGATCTAAGCTTTACTTGAGGTGAAGAATGGCTTTCTAGTTGGAGGATGATGTTGGGTCAGAACATATGGTTGTAATCCTCTTGCTACTTTTCATATTAATAAAGCTATTCAAGTTTTCCTCCAAATTCTTGTATGTTTACTTATATATGCATTTGTATGGTTAACACACATCTTGTCCCGTGTTATTTATGAATATAGATCTTTGTTCTTCGATAGTAGTATGTTGTTGTGATTCCACAGGTGCTCTTTGAAGCTAAGAAGACGAAGAAGAAGCCGAAAATCTCTATCAGGAAGGAGAGGAAATCAAGTGCAAGACTAAGGTTGGTCTCCTTGGTTCCCCTCTTGTCTATTTTCATAAAGGAAAATGAAAGTAGACTTTACTTGTTTGTTTCTAAGATAGCTACCAGTCTTAGTGGGAATAGTAGCATCCGAGTGGACACTATTCCTGGCAACAAAATGGCGACTCCACTGGGGAGCGACTAGATTGTTTCTTAGCCTATCTTTGTTTATTTTATAAACTTACAGACGGAGCCTGAAGCCAAGCCAGCTAGCCTTCGAACAATCGATCTGCAAATAGTCTAATGCCCTAAGTGGTGTCTCTAGTAACCTCCTTAGATCTACCTCTGTGTTTTACATATACTAAACATCACTTACTCGGCCTAAATCCCTGAACTAAATTGCAAATTGTGAGTAAAAACTCATTCAAATTCTTGCACTGGTACCATCACACCCTGCCTTCAAGGCAGTCTGTATGCATTGCACTTCCTGAGTGCAGTAGGTGCGCTACATACTGAATTCACAGTGTGACAGGTGCGATGGTCAGGGAAGGTTAACTTTACCTTCAGACTTTGGTTTTTTCCTCACTGTTTTCAGTCCTATTCATGAGCTTTGCTGTCTGGAGTCAGTGTATCTCTGTGAAAACCCCCTTCTCTTACATTATTCCACCTCCATAGTGCTAAGATTTGTAAGTGTTTTTATGTATTGTGCGCCATTTTCAGTTCTCTTTTGCAAAAAAGTATCATAGTCGAACTGTCGTTTCTTGATCTGAAAGTGTCATAGCTGTCGTTTTCAGTTTTATAAGACAATCCCATTGTTCTTGATAGTCGATTATACAGTTACTATTGCATATGATTTGAATTAATAGTTTTTAATGTGTCGAAAAGAAATTTTCATTTCGAAATCGCAAAGTGTCTCTCTTACCTTCACTTCATTTTGAAGAAGGAACTTGTTGAGTATTGTCACTTTAAAAGTAATTCAGATTTGCACATAGCTTTCTTATCATCATTCATACATTAAGAAGGCTGAAAAAAAATACATAAATGTGCATTTTCATTTTGACTACTTGGTTTGATTTAGGACAGTGCATTTAGCGTGCGCTCTGTCCTCTTTGCGGAAATATTCTTAACTTTCTTTCCTTAGTAGTTAGGATTTTCAATGTCAAAAGAAGATTAAACGTTTGTTTATCATCTTAGATTGCATTTTAGGAATTGTATACACATGACATGGTGAACCTGAAAGGAAAATTTTTAAGCAAGATCAACTTAAAATAAATTTAATGAATATAACGACGCTTTGGAACCTAACACACAACATCTAGAGGTCTAGGCTAGAGACGTATTCCGGCGTCGTAAAACTTGGTAACTGTTGCTTTCATTGTTGGTTGGTTTCCTCCACCTCTGGGTGACAAGTGCCAATATGGACTTGTGTCCCACATACCGTCGAGTATATTTTGGGAGACCACAATAGGCTGCATCCTTTATCCTTAGAAAGCCGTGTCTACTGCCCTATCGATCGCAATGCACTGAACACAACATTCATGAAGATGTGACTGCGTACCAGAAAAAGTATATCTGCAGTTTTTGATTGGTTTGGTAATCCCCTCGTGCCTAGATCTCCAGAGAAGTCCATTTTGCTCCTTTTCAGAATCCTTAAAGGAAAAGGTCCTCTGAGCACTTGTCACTTCAGGCTCAATAAAAATCGAAGGCGACTAGGGTCATCTTTTTGTTTTTTCTCAACTCTTTAAAATTGAAAAAACAAGTTGTGTCAAAGCGTCTAAAATTCATTTAATTCAAAAAAATATTTTTCCCTTTTATTTTGAGTTGATCAAGTAATCCGCAATCGTGGAAGAAAGTCAATCAAAATCCCGTCGTTCGTGGAGACTTACAAGTGAAATGTCATTGACTCCGGAAGCGAAACCATTCCGGACGAAGTGAACTTGTTTGACCAGATCAAATTCCCCTAGGTTGTTTGGAGCAAGCACTCCAACATCCTCATAGACTCTGGTTACTCCAAACATTTATGGTATCCCTGCCTCTACAAAAGAAATTCCGCAACAACAAAAGGACATTACAACTAATCCTAATGTGATGGTAAACACTCCTATTTCTGAACCGGCTCCATCTACAACTGATCAAGAAGGTGTTGCTCCCCAACCGTCTGTTGTTGCAGAACCTATATCTTCTTTGGCACCAGAAATATTTTATGGACCTGATGGTCTACCTCTTCCTCCTGGACTAATTGCCATAGAAGAGATTGAGATCCTCCATCTAGCATTCCAACGCAACTTGGAGCTGGGATCGCCCTGTATCCTTCTTCATCAGAAGATATTCACCTGCCATCAGAAGTTCTTGAAGAATCACTAAGGAATCTTCTGGATAGGTTTTATATGTCTAAACAACCGTTGACATCAAGGACTGTGTTACCCGACACAGCAACAGCAGAAGCTCCTTCTGCTACTCCGACAATGTTCACCGGTGTGCCGTCTATCCCAACCAACTTTTAATCGCTGGATGGAGTCCATCTAGGGGCTATTTCGATAGTATGGAATGTTCCCGTTTGTTCGTCCAGAATTATATCTGGAATCTCTTATGTTGAGTCTGAACAAATTGATCCTTCACAAGGTCAATTTGGGCAAATTGGTCCCCAAAGGAAAATCATTCCTTTGAGTACTGGATTACCGTCGTATGGAGGGACGTATACCCTTTCATTGCCTTCCTCGGAAGGACAACCATGCGTGAGTTCACAACAAAAAATTGGGTCATGCTGGAATCGCGACTAGCGGTTGGGTGCCAATCCTGTCTCAACAACCAAGAGTTGTATGCTCAATACAACAAAGTTTACCTATGACAAATATCCCCACTAAGCTAGCTATTGTGGCAGTATCGCAAGTACAAGCGTCACCAGTTGTATGCCAACATCAAGTTTCACAGGTTGTAATGCAACAAACTCTTGTACCTACAACACAACGCAACTAGTGGAATGGCACAGGTTCAAATGGGGAACACCAATCCCCATCTTGGTCAAGCAGTCAGTACTGGAAAATATCCCATGGCTTCACAACCATGGCTGGTGCAATACCAACAACCACAATTCCATCAGGCCTACCAAGGATATGAGCAACAAGTCTTTGCAAGTAATGGGCAGCCGTATCAACCATATGATAATGGTTATGCCCATCAACCTTACCAAAGTTACCAACATCAAACACATTATGCTAGTATGCAAAGACTGACTGCTCAAACAATTCTGTCTTATCTTGGGTATGCTCAACCGAGCCTGAATCAACAGTTGCCTTTTGTGGCAACTTTAGAGTTACCGGATCTAAGTCGACTAATGAATGATCCAATTGCCCACGCACCTTGGTGGCCGATGATTTCGCATAAACTTCCATCTGATATTCCTAAATTTAATGGAAATTTGGGCGAAGACCCATCGAATCATGTGATGACCTTTCATCTATGGCGTTCATCAAACAATCTCAATGATGATTCGATTAGGCTTCACCTCTTTCAATGCACTTTAACTGGTCTGGAAGCAAAGTGGTATATTGAACTGCCTAAAGCTTCGTTTGATAACTTCAGTACCCTATCCACAACCTTTTTAACCCATTTTCAGCTACCTATAAGGTACGAAACAGGAACTGAGCTACTTACCGATTTCAAACAAATGACAGCCACTCACATATCTGGTCATATTCATGAGTGGCAACGTCGTCGTAGAATGGTAAAGACGTATGTTCCTGATCATCTATTGGCTGAATGGTTTATTAAGTCACTGTTACCCGCTATTACAAAAGATGTGGCAAAGGGAGGAGTCGTCACAAAAGAGCAAGTTATTGCTCATGCAAAATATCTGGACTTGATCTATACTCAGTTTGGCACGCTTTACGATAAAATTCCTTATTCTCCTAGACCAGAATTTTCTATTCCTCCGCCTCCTAAATCAAACAAAGACTCTCATGCTGGCGATGGTGTGATATGTATGAGAAGCACTAAAACCACAAAGGCTACATTGAAAAAGGCCCGCACGGTTTCGAGTCAAAATGCAAATGAGGAATTTCTAGGCTCGGAAGTAAATGCCGTGTCGACAGACAAAGGAAAAGAACCCAAGCAACCAGGAGGCAAGAAGAAAAAACAAGGGAAGAAGAAAAACCAGGACGACTCATCTCCTAAAAAATCTTCTGCAAACCCTTCTGGGGTTAGGAAACCAAAACTTCGTGTCATATGTGTGACGAGGATCACTAAACCAGAGAGTGTCCATATAAAGATGAACTTAGAAAATCCTTCAAAAGTTCAAAAACCTCGGCTGTATTGACTGATCCTTTTCCGAACACAGGAACAAATCTGGTTGCTAGCGAAAATGCTTCCCTGTCCCAAGTGCTAATGTTATCAGTTTCAAAGCAACTGAATGATGCTCTGATATCGACAAGGAGTAAAGATTACGAGAATCCATAGATGTTGAACAACAAGGATAATGATCAGCCTAGTAGTTCAACAACAACTTCAACCGAAGTTGTGCCACCCATCATTCCTGAATTAACAATAAAACCACCAAATGGAGTAGTACACAAATTGATGTTTAATCCTTGTGCCCGAGTAGCACAACAGTATAACATAGTGGAGGATTTAGCCCAATCGCCCTCTGCGATGTCGACTCTTGAGGTACTGCAAAATTGCCCCTCCGAAAATAAGGCTTTATTATCAGCAATAGGTTGGATTGACCCAATGAATTCCAATCTTGTACCTTTTAATGACAAAGGATACGACCCTCAGTTACCAGCTCAACTAGCTTTCCTCATTCAAGTGAAAGCCGTCAACAAAATTGTTCATAGAACAATTATTGATGAGGGGGCATCCACATGTATCATGTCGATGAGTTGCTAGAAAACTCTAGGGTCTCCATCCTTGTCGCGATCATCCACGACGTTAAAAGCATTTGATGGATGAACATACACCCTGTATGGAATATTAAGTAACTTGCAAGTCGATCTGGGGGGAAAAACAGTAGAAATCGATGTTGAAGTCATCGACGGAAACCTCGATTAAAACATCCTACTAGCAAGACCCTAGATATATGCCATGGTAGCTGTTGTGTCGACCTATTTTAGGAAAATTGCATTTCCTTTCCAAGGAGGAATTACAATCATCAACCAACCAACTTTTCTCCCCAACAGTTCGCAAGTTACGGGAAGCATTCCGATGATCCATGGAAGCCCTAGCACGCTTCACAATATCGGAGTAGGCCTACTAAAATACCCCACATTAATGGGAACTTTTACCCTACCACCTCCAACGAATTTGGTGGAAGTGGCTAATGTAGGGACCTGCAATATGATATCTTCTATTCAAAAGATGTCAGAAAACGATGTTAAAATGGATCATCTGCAAGTTTTGCTCTAACCCCACTAGAAATATTATTGCAATCAATGTTTTTAGCATGGGAGGCAAACCCGCATCAATGCTCATCAAGCGTTTGGATATATAGGTCTAAGGAATATGGCACCCCTTCAGATCCTTGTTCGTGAGTACACTCTACAGACGAAGGAATCGTTCAATCGATGATGATTGATGGGGCACCATGGCAAGATTTCCACCATCGTTCCCATCTTCTGAACTGGAAAGAAGATAATTCTGATAACCTACACCATCCTTCAGTATTTGACTTTTTGGTAAATACTGTAAATATGGTGGATTCCGAGAGAAACCTATCCAATATCGAAGAGACTACTGCCATAAATATCTCAACCAAAACAGATGTTGTAGAGAATATTCATGCTGGCAAACCTTTTTCTTCTTTAGAACTGGAAATATATAGCGCTCTCTTTCACGAGTTTAGAGATGTCTTTGCTTGGTCATATGATGAAATGCCAGGTATTGACTCGAGAATAGTTGAACACGAAATTAAGATCTATCCAGATGTCAAACCGGTACGACAGCAGCTACAGTAGCTACACCCCAAGAAAGTCGTTGCCATCAAGGCGGAAGTTGAAAAACTCCTCCATGCTGGTTTCATTTACCCCGTTCCTCTAACCGATTGGGTATCGAATATTGTTCCTATGATGAAAAAACAAGGAACGATTAGAGTTTGTGTCGATTAGAGGGATGTAGATCAAGCTTGTCCAAAAGACAACTACCCTAGACCCTTTATTGACTAGATAATTGATGAGTGCACTGGATGCGAAATATTTTCATTTATGGATGGATTTCTCGGGTATAATCAAATAAATATCCGCCCACAGGATCAGTCAAAGATTGCATTCATTTGTCTGTGGGGCACATTCACATATCGCAAGCTACCCTTTGGTTTGAAGAACAATGGGGCAGCTTTTCAGAGAGCAATGAACTATGATTTCAATGACATAAAAAACATCGTTCAACCATATCTCGATGATCTCCCAGCTCATTCGTGAAAGCGGACCGATCATCCGTGCCATTAGAGAGCGATATTTCTACGTTCTCGAAACTACAAGATATGACTCAATCTGCACAAATGCGTGCTTTGTGTCAGTTCTGGTCATTTACTTGGCTTCATCATCTCAAAGGATGGGATTCATCTCGACGCTTGCAAGGTTCAGGCAATCATTGAGTTGCCTCCACCTTCAAACTTGCTTCAGATTCAGAAACTCCAAGGGAAAGCAAACTTCCTTAGGAGGTTCATTCCAAATTACGCAGAACTAGCTAAAGGTTATACTCGTCTATTGAAAAAATAAGTACCCTTCATTTGGGATCAGGTCACGCAAGCTTCATTTGATGCTTTAAAGCAATCTCTAATACAAGCCTCATTAATGTATGCTCTTGATTATCAAAAATACTTTAACCTGTATCTGGCTACAGCAGATACGACCATAGCAATGGTTTTAATTCAAGAAGACAATGGAATTGAACATCCTATATATTATTTAAGTCGAAACTTAAATGATACAGAAATAAAATACTCCTACGTTGAAAAGCTCGCCCTCGCAGCTGTTCAAGTGGTAGAGAGATTTCGACACAACGTCCTCTTCAGAAAAACTACCAGTTTATCAGATTGCAACACCATGACTTATATATTGTCGCGATAGTTGCTGGGGGGCAAATATTCAAAATGGATAGCAATCCTACAAGAGTTTGATCTAGAATTCAAAAAATCCAAATCAAAGAAAGCCCTAGTATTCGCGGAGTTACTATGTGATCTCCCATCGTCGTCCAATGATGCAACATCCGAAGAAGCAATCATGGATGAAAATTTGTTTCTGATATCTTCAAGCGATCTATGGTACGGAGATATAATCATCTATCTCCAGACACAAACATATAGGTCTAATACCTCACACTCCAAAAAATGACGTATTCGATACCAAGTGAAAGACTATGTGATTGTCGGTGATACTCTTTACCGTCGTGGCATCGATACATTTCTGCGGAGGTGCCTCACCCATGAGGAGGCCGAAAAAGTCCTGAAAGATTGTCATTCAGGTGCATGTGGGGGGATCAATTTGGCTATGCCACGGCGCAAAAATTTTGCGAGTAGAATACTTCTGGCCAACAATGTTCAAAGATTGCATAACCGCAGTCAGAAGTTGTCATGCTTGCCAAATTTTCGATAGCAAAACCAGAAGACCACCCGCACCGCTGTAACCAGTAGTAGCTGTTGGGCCATTCACCAAATGGGGCATACATTTCATGACATGTAACCCCACCTCGGCCAAGGGCATGGGTATATCATGGTCGTAGTAGACTATTTTACTAAATGGGTTGGGGCGATGCCTACATTAAACAACAGCGGCGAAACGACTGCCCTTTTTTCTTTTTAATCACGTAGTCTCTAGATTCGGCGTTCCACAAGCCATAGTCACAGATCATGGATCGCATTTTCGTAATCATATGATGGTTGAGTTGGCTGCCAAATTAGGACTGTCCCATGATAGCTCTACTCTGTATTATCCGCAAACTAGCGGACAGGTTGAAGCGATCAACAAGGTCCTAAAGCGCATGCTGCAAAGGATGATCGGAGTCCACAAATGGGATTGGCACCTAATCCTGTACTCGGCTTTGTGGGCATACCATACATCGGTAAGAAATGCGACCCAGTTCACACATTTTCAACTTGTGTACGGTCTGGAAGCAATTTTGCATGTTCAATGTGAAATCTCGTCCCTCAAACTCGTAGTAGACCTTCTCCCCGAAACCTCAGAAGAAGAGGCTCATTTCTTGGAACTAATCCAATTGGATGAAACCCGTCATGATGTAGCTTCGGCTAACTAAGCTCATAAGAAACAAGTCAAAGCATAGTTTGACAAGAATGTCAAACCTCGCGTCTTCTCAGAAGGTGACCTGGTTTTACTTTACGACCAGGAATCTGAGAAGTTGGGAGTAGGGAAATTCAAATCGTTATGGATGGGTCCCTATATTGTTAAGTGAGTATTAGAAAAAGGAGCCTACGAGTTGATGGACTATGATGGGATTCCACTGGCGCAACCTCACAACGGGTTGTACCTCTAACATTACTATGCTTAATTCCACGTAGTAATCCTCATGCTTTTGTTACATTTTTGTTTTCGCCAAGAGCCTTTATTTTGGTTAGGTAATCCTATTTTTGCATTCGTTGCAGATGTCGAACCTACGGGAACCATTCGCTGGATATGCCAATGGAGCAAGTCGTAGTTCGTGGAACTTGTCTTCTACGGCATGGGCCATTTTCAATCCTAGCGGTGAGTTAATAAGTTTCAGAGGAGTGTGTATTGGCAGGTCGACGAATTATATCGCTGAATACAGTGCATTGATAGAACTCCTCTCTGATGCCATCACACATGGCATATGCCAACTTGTCGTCAGGTTAGACTCACAACTCGTCATTCTACAACTCACTGGCATCTATTCTGTACTGAATCCAGCTATCTATTGCATGTTCCAAAGAGTCAAAATTTTGGAAAGACAGTGCTAATTATTTAGGTTTTGATATAGTTAAGGTTTTAATCATTCTATATATCAAAATTTTTATAGTATATTTTTTACTTTTGAAATATAATTTAGGAGAGTGTGGTGGACCTTTTGCCATGTTTTGATACTATCATGTATTTTTGTTGCAATCTTCTACTTCCAGTTGGTATGCTAAGTCCACTTGGTATGTTATGTCACATGCATTAAGCATCACACACCTTGTTTTCATCTGAGAGATAATTGTCCTACAATTAATAGATAGCATCAAATGCATCCACACACAAGGGGAATATAAACTATACACAAAAATGGAGAAAACAGTATGAATTCAACTAGTAAACAAAAGAGAAAAGGAAAATACATGAACCCAACTCACTTGTATGAATTTGTTATTCTTCAACTTGACTTACTACCTATTGTTCCAATTATCACATTGTAAATTGGGATATACAACACGCAAGTAAGGTGGACATTTGTTGTTATTACCGAAGGCACCCCAACTTTAGTTTGAGTCCACTAATGCTAACTCGTTGTATGGTCTTTTCCTTACACTATGACGGGAGTGCTTCTTTTATGTTCTAAGAAGCTCATTATATAAGCTATGTCCTTATCCACATTTCATATTTTTGTTACATCTATTATAAGGAAAAAAAATGTAACTACAATCCTTAGGGCCAAGAGTTATTTTTTAATTTGTGCTTACATGTTGGTCATCGCCACACATGGAAAAGGATGCACATATATCCCTTCAGACAAAAATATTCATAAGTACTGTATGCATGGATTCACTAAAGGAAGAGTTCACTTTTGTGTTCCAAGTGCCAATAAATAGAGAAAAGTGTTGACGGAAGGTAAGTCAAGTCTCTCTTCAATCCAAAATATGTTGTCAAGTTAAAAATTGTTTGGTAAGCCAAATTTGTTGAGCCTAGCTAGAAAATGAATAAACCTTTGATACAATGAATTATTCTTGGTTTTAATTTTATGATGAGTTGAAACTTGCTTCAAAGAGTCATTTAGGGACATGTGAATTTTATCTTAGTGTGTAAAAACCAAGATGCATCATTTCTCTTCAAACCTCTCTTGTTTATTTTCCTTCTAGCAAATAGCTTTTATTCTTTATTTGGCTTTTAACATCCATTGTTTGATTCCAAAAGAGATAGAATGAAGGAGGGCAACAAAGAGAATGATATACTCAACGAAATTTAATTCTCAAAAAGCTCTACCATTCTATTTGTAGAAAAGATGTTTCACACTTTCAAAGAAAGATTAAAATATTATGAATTATAATAATATATATAAATTTAGTTTAATATTATGATTATTATTTAATTTAAATATTTGTTTATTTTTGAAAAATACACAGTTTTTTTAATATTATTAAAATAACTATTTTTAAAATATTTGAATCGACCATAACTTGAAGGTCTTATTTCACCCTTTGCACAATATAATGCCACGTGGATAGCTGTCTCACATATTTTATCCACCATTTTTGGATATTATTGAGATATTGAGGCATGATTATTAAATATTTGTGTAGTCATTTTTCATTTATAAGATTTGCAAGAAAACCATCAAAAAATAAAATCTTTAAAAATAGTTCATAGTTGGGTAAGTAATGTATTGTAAATGCGTAGACAACTCAATTATTAGCTCCTTCCAAAGAAAGACTATAAGATTCGATTTTCCTATTAACCATTGTTAATTTAGTATTGCGTAATGCAATTTATAATGTTTTATGTGATTTTTTCTAGAGCATAATTCCTAAGTTGAGTGGTAAGAACTTAGTTTCCCTGCAACACTTGTTTTAAATGAATTTCTATTTTTACATTCAATACATTTACATATAATCAAAATTTAACCTCTTCCTCTTCGATGTTCCATTCCCCCGGTTCTGGGGTATGCTCGTTGTTATGGTTTTGACAATTCATAGAACTTCAAATAATGAAGATACTATTATCCATTAGTTCCAGTGAAATGGAAAGGTTATTATATCGTCCATTGGATATGGCAAGCAACGTTAGCTACTATCACAAAGAAATTTTTGTTTATTCCTTACCAATTTGTAATCCTAGAGCGAATCATCAATGACTAGGAGAACGAGGTTGTGGGTGAGGTCAGTTTTATCCTCCAATATTCTAACTTCAGTTTCAAATCAACAGTTAAGTCAAGTTCCCCTACTTTAAGCATCATACCTTCGTTTTGTAGATGCAAGATAAGTATTAGAACCAACAACAACAAAGATAGCAACAAGGAGCTCTTGTTGATACATAGGGGCATGTTTATCGTCTTTGATATATGGCCCTTTTTTATAAAACAACATCCCACATATTATGCCCCTCGAGACACTAGAGCTTTGAAGAGATGCCTTACCTTTGCTCATTCGACCAGCCCAACTCCTAGCTCGTTCAATGAGTCGATCCCCAACCTCCAATGATACATTAAAAACCTTTTTATTTCAAATGTTATTGTATATATAATCGAAGGGTAAAAACACCCAAAATTCTATTGGCGTGCCCTTTGCACTTCTTGGCATAAATTATAGTTTTATATATCATGGCATCTATTTAAACTCGAACACGGTTTTGGTAGTATTTGTACATATCCGGTCCTAGAGATTATATGTTATGGCTATCAGTGGATATTTCGAGAGCTTTGACATTATTTTTATAGTCTCATACATAGGATATCCTACCTAGGTTATCAGGAGGTATAATTTTTTTTTACGAACCCGGTTGGTTTTTTTTGTTTGGTTGTATCCCAGAGGAATATAGAAATGTAACTACTAGTAAAACTACCTGACACATAAATACTAGTAAAACTCTGGGGTCTACGAACTATTATTCTCTCCTTAAACCCAGTCATAAAGAGGGGGCTTTGAACCTTCAGTTTTCATAGACCTCCTCTCCTTAAATCGGCTCGCAAAGAGGGGGATTTTAACCTTGGATCTTTCAATTTTCACAAATTTCATTTGAACCTTGGATATTTTAGTTTTCATAGATTTCACATTACTTCGATCACCAATCTAGGGATTGGAACCTTGGATATTTCCATTTTCACAGATCTCCTATCCTTAATCCGGGTCACAAAGAGAGGGAATTGAACCTTGGATCTTTCTGTTTTCACAGATTTCACATTAGTTGGATCACCAATTGAGCTGCTGCTACTTGAAAGTATCAGCTTGTACTTTTAATCTATATTTAAACCAATATTATTATCTAGAGAGTATATGGCTATTGGTTGATACTTTTTTTTTCTATATTTAAACCAACATTTTTAACAGCACGGACTATAGTTATAGTAATCGGTTGCAGGATGTATACTTAGATAATCGTTTTAATCATTTTTTCGACATTAGTTTGACACACAAACACTAGTTTCACATTACTTTTATATTTATCTTGTATCAAAACACTTTTTCTCCCCCAATTAAATGTTTGCACCTGATCTTAAATCAATTATTTGTTTTAACATTATTTGCAATTCTTTTAATCAAATATTTTATAATTTTGATTTACAATTAAATGTTTGCACTTTATCTTAAATCAATTATTTGTTTTAATATTATTTGCAATTATTTTAATCACTTTTTTAATTTTGATTTACAATTTATTTTATAATTTACCAAGGCTATTTATTAAAAGCTTTTGGCATATTTTCAACTCTAATTTGCTTAGTAGAGATTTTTTCAAATCACAAGCTTGAGTTGTTAATTCTCCACATTGTAAGTGCCCCTATAAATTATTTTTTCAAGGGAAAAACTCATTATTAACAACAAAATAAAGATTTGATCAAAAACATTTGTTAGATTCTGACCAAAAACTCTAAGAATTATAATTATTAGACAACTCCTATTGTATAATGTGTATACCAACATAACCACATTTATTATTAAATATAGGTGTACATATCAAACACATTCACAACCACATTAATAGATAATACACAACCACACAAATAAACCTATATCAACATTATAAACCCTAATATTATAAAATCTTTATAATATTAAAACCCATTATTTTAAAACTAATACTAATATTATAAAACAAAATTATTAGAAAATAAATAAAATCAGACTCTAGTCACCCTAAACTAAACTAAACTAAGATAAATAAGTTGGTACATTTTCTCACACTTGATGTTTAATCTAAATGTAATCATTGAGGAAACCAATCCTTACATTATTTAATAATGTACTAACCTAGTACTTACTATTTGTAAAATATCTTGATGTAATGAAAATTTTAATAATGTACTAACCTACTACTTATAAAATATCTTGATGTATAATTGATGTAAAGAAAATTAAATTCCTTTAACAGAAGATCAACATTAGTGTAACTACTATTTGAATGAGTTACTTTATCAGCTATAGGTTATCCTATTAAAAGCTGGTGATGTTGGATGATCATAACTCAAGAATAAATGAAATTTTCGTAAAGAAAGATCGGTACAGACAGTGTAGTGAATATGACAAAGCATTCAAAATTAAGACAATACCCTAACCTCCATGTACACCCGATGTAAAACTAGTGTAGTAAAGGATGTAACATCCATTAGTATAGAATGATCACTTATCATGCTAATGAATAAATGTATTGACTTAGTAAAGTGAGTATTTGAAATTTTATTGACAAAATGCTGAATCCATGCAACCTCAAATTTCAATAACTATTTTTATTATTTCTACAAGACTAAATTCATAATTTTCCTATGCACAAAATAATAAATAATACCAGTAAAAAATGTGTAGTTATATAATTTTGAATATAACTAAGCATTAAGGATTAAGACAATACATTTACCTCCATGTACAACCAATGTAAAACTCTTGTAGCAAAGGATGTAAGATCAAGTAGTAGAGAATGATCACATTTGTTATATAATTTTCGATATGGCTAAGGATTAAGGATTAAGACAATATGTTTACCTCCATGTACACCCGATGTAAAACTACTCAAATAAAAATTCGGAATAAAAATATGATGAAACACACGAGATATTTTATTTATCCAGGCCAATGCCCAAAATTGATTACACAATACATGACTAAGTTTCCTTATAAAGGAAAATAACATGTATTCAGTTGTAACTAATTCATGTACTTTACTGCAGTTCACTCATACTGAACACAATGAGTTTATTATACTCTTAAACATTCAAGACCCTAGTTCTACACACTATAGAATAATCAAGACATGAGTTTTACACAATCCAAAATATTCACATGAGTTCTATGTCATCCATAATGTTCTATTTATCCATTAACTCCAAGTCTCCCCCTTAATGGAGAAATGAATTATTTATCACACTGAACTTGTCTCTACTTAACAAGAACTTGTATTTTCCTAAAGTCTTAGTAAATATGTCTACCACAATATCATTTGTATTACAATATACCAAATTAATTTCCTTTGACTGTATCGTTTCTCATACAAAATGATGTTGCATCTCAATGTGCTTTAATATTGCATGATAGACTAGGTTGTTTGCCAATTTTATAAAGTTCTGAATGTCACACTTGATAATTATTGGTCCTTCCTTTTTCTCTCCCATATCTTCAAGAATTATTCTTAACTAAATTTCTTCATGGGTTGCATTGCATAGGGCCTTATACTCTGCTTCAGTGGAAGAAAAAGAAATAGTTGGTTGTTTCATTCTGCTCCATGACACAATACTAGATCCAATACTAAATGCACAACCAGAGGTGTACTTCCTATCATTTGGATCTCCTGCGCAATCATAATTTAAATACCCTTTCAACTCAACATTCAAATCATTAGTATATTCAATACCGAGTTTTCTAGTCTCCTTCAAATATCGAAGGACTCTCTTTCTTGCTTTCCAATGAATTTCATGTGGATTAGCCATAAAATGACTAAGTAAGCTCACTGAATATGCAAGATCTAGTTTAGCTGTAGTTAAGTAATTAAAAATTCCCACCAATTGTCTAAATAATGTCCCATCCACTTGTTTTGTTTTATCATCACTATTAAGTTTAACATTTTGTTCCAGTGGTGTAGATATTACTTTACATCCATTCATATTGAATCTCTTGATTAATTCGTCTATGTATTTGCTTTGTGTGACAAATGTTCTACCATTATCTCTCCAAACTCCAAGGCCTAAACAATAATGCATCTCTGTAAGATCCTTCATTTCAAATTCTTGTGACAGACGACTTTTTATATTTTCAATTACCTTAGTAGCACTTCTTGTTATGATAAGACCATCAACATATACAAAATTCAAAACAATATGTCCTTTTTCATGCCTCTTGATATAGAGAATTGTATTTCCTTTGCTTTGAATAAAACCCTATTGAGAGAAGAATTTATCAATCTTCACATACCAAAACCTGGGTTCCCGTTCGACTCCATATAATGCTTTCTTTAACCTAAAAACAAAATGCTCTTCTCCCTGTTTTACAAAACCTTCTATTTGAAAAAGCTAGACTTCTTCTTTCAATTATCCATTCATAAATGATGATTTGACATCTAATTGATTTAGATCCCAATTATGACTAGTTTCTAATGCAATCATCATTCTAATTGTGTTAATTTTAGTTACAAGTGCAACTTTTTTCATAATTTATCCCTTTTTTTGTGAATAACCATTTGCTACAAGTCTAGCTTTATATTTATCAATAGTTCCATCAACATTAAGTTTAGTTTTGAACAACCATTGTGATCCTATGGGAACTTTATCTTTAGGTAATTTTTTCAATTCCCATATATCATTTTTTATAATAGAATCGCAATCTTCCTTCATTTTATTTCTCCATTTTGGATGTTCATTAGCTTCCTTAAAGTTTAAAGGCTCTAATGCATTTGTTACTTTACTCATCAAGGCATAGCCTTTATACCTTACTAGTGGCTGAATTTGGCATGAGGACCTTCTTGGTTGTTCATTTTCTTTCATCCTTTCTTCTACTTTGTGGTGATTGTTTTCCTCCTCTAGGTGTGCTCTCACTGCTTCAGATGTGAATATCACTAGATTCTTCCTCTTGTTTCTGCTCTTATTTATTATCAACATTTTCTGTAAATTCGTCACAATCATACGAAAATGCCATGCATCATAATTATCCTCCTTATGGCCTTCATCTGCATGTTCATGAAACAAAACATCTCTGCCTGCAAAAACTTTATAAGGATCAAACATCTTATATGATTTATGATCAGAAAAATATCCAATGGAGATACACTTGATAGCTCTGGCAACAATTTTTATCCTATCTTATTTTGGAACATGAGAAAATGCTTTACATCCAAATATTCTTAAATGACTTACTGTTGGTTTATAGCCATAAAGTGCTCCAAATGGAGTCTTATTATTTAAACTTTTTCTTGGACTTATATTTTTTAAATAAACATAAGTACTAATAGCTTCTTTCCAACAAGCA
This sequence comes from Pinus taeda, assembly GCA_000404065.3. Classification (NCBI taxonomy): domain Eukaryota; kingdom Viridiplantae; phylum Streptophyta; class Pinopsida; order Pinales; family Pinaceae; genus Pinus; species Pinus taeda. The sequence continues at coordinate 35,318 of APFE031463236.1, forward strand.
TTGGTAAGATTTTTACCTTTCATCACGCTCCTTGCACATTCTACTAAGGTTTTGTTATTCCTTTCAGCTACTCCATTATATTGTGGAGTATGTGGAATTGTGTACTATTGTACAATTCCATGGCCTTTGTAGTATTTGAAAAATTCTCCTAATTTATACTCTCACCCTTGATCAGACGCAGGATCTTGATTTATTTGCATGTTTGCTTCTCAACCAAGTTTTTAAAATCTTTGAATATTCAAATACATCAATTATCCTTCTCATTAAATAAACCCAAGTATAGTTTGTGTAGTCATCAACAAACATTAAGAAATAATATGCTCCTCCTAAGGATCTAGTCTGCATATGCCCACACACATGTCTATGCATAAGTTCAATAATATCCTTTTTTTTTATTTGTATGAGTAGGGAACTTTTCCATATGCATATTCCCTAAAGCACACCCTTCACATGAAGAATGTGCATTATTTAACAATGGAAGTCCCTCTACCATTCTTTTTTTTTGTAGTAGCATTAAGTCATGATAGTTAAGGTGGCCATACCTTTGATACCAAAGAGTTTTTGTTGTCATTGTAGTGGATTCCAACACATGATGACTTTTGTTGGTCACATCAATATTTTATAAGCCTCCCATTCACACTCATATTTCTATTATGTTGTATTTATCATGTATATGCTTGACAATACAATGTGACTTAAGAAATTCAACTTTGAGATTCTGATTTGCAATAGTCGACACAAAATTTAGATTCTTCTTGATTCTAGTAACATACATCACATTTTGTATTTGTCTTACATGGCCATTTGCTAAGGTTACACATACATAACGATAACCTTTGATTTCATGCGATCTATTATCGCCTAAATAGATGTGGCTACCATTATTATTTTCATAATAGGTATCAAACCACTCGTTTTTTCATGTCATATGAATTGACGAACCAAAGTCAATAAGAAATACATTATCATCATTAGCTTATGTCGATAAGGAATCTTCTGAAATGAATAATTTTATATTATTGAAGTTATCACTAACTGCGGCTTCTTGATCAATAAACTTGCTTGAATTCTTTTTATGGTCAAACTCATCAAATTTCTTTTTATTGAAGTATTTAGCAAAGTGTCCAAAATTACCATAGTAGAAGCATGCATCGTTCCTCTTCATATATGCATTTATCCTTGGCGGTATTGTTCCTTGATGTGGTTTTAGATATGGCTTTCCTCCTTTGTTCTTTTCCCATAGAATTTCAACGTATGGATGCTTTTTTTTTGTCACCAATGCCAAATCTAAATTTTTTGATCTGCCATTGATATTTTTCCTTCTCTCTTCTTCTTACAAGAGAATACTTCTTAATTCATAAAAAGTAGGAGATTTTTTCTGAGCTGAAATTCTAGTGAAAAACAAATGATAAGCATCTAACATCTTGTTGAAGTTGCTACAATACCTCTCCAAAAATTTTCCCATGCTTTGATTTTGGAGCCTTCCTTCTATCCACAGGAGCTTATCTTCTACTGTCATCAAGTATTCATGGTATGTTAAAGACCTGTATTTTTATTCTATGCTTGTGATTCTTTGTTTTGACCTTAATCTAAACTTTTTCAACCACAAGCAAGTTTTTGACTTGACCTTGCAACAATGTTAGGCTTTCCTCTAGAAACTACGCAATCTTGGAAAGCAAGCATGCCTTGCCTCGATAAACAATGAAATTCTTCTTGGAAGCCTAGCCTTGAGCATGGAAATTGCGCAATGTTGGATGGCAGCACAACTTTTTTTATGGAAGCTACACAAATGATCCCTTCAGCTCAGAAACTGCGCAATGCACTGAGTCAATAAGTTTCCCAATCATCAGGAATTGTGTAGTTCTTCTTGGCAGTGTGCATGAAAGTTTCCTAAAAAAGAAAAAAATAAAAAGCTAAAAATATTCCCTAGAAGATAGGGATTATTTAATTAGTTTCCTGAAGGTGGAACACTTACTATTTTTGGAGCTTTCCACCAAGTGTAATTTTTTCCCTTTATTTTAGGCATTCATGTCATAAAAAATAACCGATATAGGTCTATTAATAGATGTCCCTAGAGCTCATTTGTGTATTCAATCTTGGATATATAGCATTCCCAAGGAGATCAAATAGTTGTTGATGGAGTTTGCGACCTTTTTCCAGTTATTGCAAGTGTTGAGCACTTCTCTTTATCAGTCACTGTTATCATGGCACCCAAGAGAACTACTTCAAATGATACCACAGAGAGAAGCATAAGGGAGTCAGTTGAGAGTATGCCAGTTTACTTTCCAGTATACTCAGACACTCAACTATTTGTAAAAAGGGAATCAGATATCACATGCAAAAAGCTGAATGAAATTTTCTCAGCAATAAACTTCAAAGCAGATCTGGAAGACCCACAGGTGTATGTCAATGTCTAGAAGTTGATATTAAACATGGTTTTGTTATGCTTTTAACCTGCAAAAGATACCCAAATACAGAATATGCGAAGAAAAATACCCAAAACATAGAATAGTGAGAGTCAACAACAAATACTTTATTATTCAGAAGCAATGTTCACTGGCCTCTTCGAGGGGGCAACCTCCAATAGAGCAGAGCTCGATTCAAAAATAAGACACACGATGCTCTACGCAGGGAGTCTCTATCCTTTATATATGACTCATACATGTAATACCATGGATCAATACCATGGGTTTTATTAATACCATCTACCTAATACTAGGCCCATTTGCAACTAACTATGGTCCCGTAATAAATAGAGGGTTAACCACTTACAATTATTAATATGGGCTTTATTGACTCTTTATTATGACGTGATCCCACTACATAAATAAGGGGGTTAGGGTGGGACCCTAACATGCCCTCCCTCTTAAGAATAGCCTTGTCCTCAAGGCTGAAGCTGCGGAAACTGCTGAAGAATAGTGGTTGGTTCCCAAGTTGCATCTTCTGGAGAGGTGTCTTTCCACTTAACGAGGACTTCCTTAATCATGCGGCCACGCAGGTGCTGTTCTCATGTGTCTAGGACCTGTTCAGGTTGGAGCTAGATTGACCCTTCCTTTTCCAATTCAGGTAGACTAGTTTGAATTCTGCAATTGTTCCCAATCAATTTCTTGAGGCATGAGACATGGAAAACTGGATGGATTTTTGCAGTGGGTGGCAAAGCCAACTTGTAGGCTACTTCTCCAATGCGCTAAAGTACTTGATATGGTTCGTAGAATTTTGGAGATAGTTTCTGACAACCCTTGTCTTTGAGTGATGTTTGCTTATATGGTTGCAGCCTCAAAAATACTTGATTCCCTTCTTGAAATTGGCGCTCTGAGTGATGTTGGTCTACGTGTTGCTTCATGCGGTTTTGAGCTTGATGAAGATTCTCCCTAAGATGGGCGAGCATGGTTGCGTGGTTTTGTAGGAGTTGATCCACTGCTTGTACCTTTGAGCACCCCTTGATATAAGAAGTAGGGGAAGGAGGGAGTTGACCATAAAACTAGCTTTTATAGGGATCATGGTGGTGCATGATAGTTGTGTTATACCACCATTCAACTAGAGGTAACCACTGTACCCAAAGATGTTGCTTTTCTGAAGTGAAACACCTAAGGTAGGTTTCTAGACATTTGTTGACGGCTTCAGTTTGACCATCCATTTGTAGATGATAGGAAGTACTGAGTTTTGGTTGGGTGCCTTGTAACCTGAAGAGTTCCTGCCAAAAATTACTAGTGAAGATCGAGTCACGATCGGACATAATAGAAGTGGGCATGCCATGCAATTTGAAGATTTGATCCATGAAAGATTGAGCGACCAAAGTCGGTGTAAACGGGTGGGGTAGGGCGCAGAAATGAGCATACTTCGAAAGTCAGTCTACAACCACCATGATGACTGACTTGTTTCTTGACTTTGGAAGACTTGTAATGAAATCCATAGAAACCTCCGTCCATATTGATGTCGGGATGGGCAACGGTTGTAATGTGCCTGGTGCTTTAACGGTCTCCCCTTTGTGGCATTGACAGACATCGCATTCTGCTACAAAAGTAAGGATTTCCTTTTTCATGCCTGTCCAAAAAAATGATCTTCTGGTGCGAGCATACGTCTTCTGAAAGCTTGAATTTCCTACAAAGGGTGATGAGTGCAATTCTGCCAAAATGCGGATTTTGAGGGTGGATGTTGGTGATATTATGATTCTGTCCTTGTAGCGAAGAATATCATCCTGCCACAAGTAGCCCTTGGTGGAATTTGGATCTGCCTGCAATTGAGAAATGAGTTGGGAGAGCCCAGGATGTGAAAACCATTCCCTGCGAGCCTCTTCAATCCATTCTGGAATGGGAAGGGAAATTGCTAGCAGGGTACTTTCCTCCTCAAATTGGCGAGATAATGCATTTGCTACACTATTTTCTTGCCCTTTCTTGTAAATGATCTCATAATCATATCCCAGCATTTTGGCGAGCCATTTATTTTGTTGTGGGGAGGATAGGCGTTGCTCCAAAAAATATTTAAGACTGTGATGGTCTGTGCAGATTTGGAAATGTCACCCCAGTAAGTAAGGTCGCTAGGTCTCTACTGCATGTAAGATGGCCATCATTTCCTTCTCATAGGTAGATTGGCCCAGATTCTTCCCACTTAGTTGTTGGCTTGTGAAGGCCTAAGGTCGACCTTCCTGCATTAAGACCGCCCCAATACCCATACCCGAAGCATCACATTCAATGACAAAAGATTTGGTGAAATCAAGTAGTGCTAAGACTGGAGTGGAACAAATAGCATTTTTTAGAGCTGTAAATGCCTGTTGTGCGTCATCATTCCAGAATAATGATTTTTTCTTGAGGAGTTGAGTGAGGGGCTTCAGAATGCGACCATAATTGCGGACAAATTTGTGATAATAGCCTGTGAGACCCAAAAATCCTCTCAGGCTCTTCAAGGTCTTACGTTGAGGCCAATGCTGCATTGCCTGGATCTTTTTGGGGTCCACCTTGATACCTTCACGCCCCACAATGTGACCCAAATACTCAAATTCTTCCATGCCAAATGAACACTTGGACATCTTAACAAATAATTTATGCTTGCGGAGCAGTTACAAGAGTAGATCTACATGCTGAAGATGTGCGGCCCAAGTGCAACTATAGATGAGGATGTCATCGAAGAAGACAAGGACAAATTTCTTGAGATATGGTTTGAGAAGGTGGTTCATAAGGCTCTGAAAAGTAGATGGGGCATTACAAAGACCGAATGGCATGACCAAGAACTCATAATGGCCTTCATGAGTTCGGAAAGCAGTCTTTGGAATGTCGACACCCTTCATGCGAATTTGTTCGTAGCCTAAGTGAAGATCCAGCTTAGTGAAGAATTGAGCCCCATTGAGTTCATCCAGCAAATCATCAACCACCGAGATGGGAAATTTATCTTTGACTGTCAACTTATTGAGGGCCTTGAAGTCTAAACACATCTGCCATTCCCCATCTTTCTTGAGCACCATGACCACCGGTGATGAATAAGGACTAATGTTGGGACGAATAACACCTGCTTCCAAAAGTTCCTTGATTATTTTTTCTATTTCATTCTTTTGGGCAAACGGATATCTTTATGGGCGCACATTTGGGGGTTGGGCCCCTAGAACCAAGGTGATGCTATGATCATGTTCCCCTCTCGAGGGTGGAAGCTCATGAGGCTTGTCAAAAACCGGTAGATGGTCATTTAAAATCTGTTGCATCTCAGGATGAATCGGCAAAGACTTGGTTTTTCCTGCCTGGATGGCATTAAATTGAGCTATAACTCCATGATGGCCCTTTTTTAGCAATTTTTCCATCTTATGCGAGCTGATGATAGAGGGAGCTCCCCCCTGGAGTCCACGGAGAGTATGTGTGGAGTTGTTCTGCTTAAAACTCATATATAACTCCTGGAAATCCATTGTGATTGGACCCAGAGTGCGAAGCCATTCAGCACCGAGGACAATGTCGCACCCTCCCATGTGTATGGAAAACATGTGGATCTTCAACTAATAATCCCCCATTTGAAGTTTGACATTTTCACAGCAGCCTTCACATTTCATTGTGCCTCCATCCGCAATTTGGACTTGGAAGTTAGAAACTGCTCGTACAAAACAATGCACTGCTTCCGCGACTTTTTGATGGATGAAATTATGTGTACTTCCACTATAAATCAAGACTACTATTGGGCGATGTTTAATAAAACCTCTGATTTTGAGCGTTTGAGGTGAGGAAATCCCTGCCAAAGCATGCAGCGAAATAACCAGTTCGTCAGGGACACTATCCTTTTGGTTGTCGTATTCTACCGCCTTAGGTTCCTCAAGTGGTGGATCTTCCTTCGATGAGCTATAATCAGTGGCATCAATTTGAAAAAATTTGGGCTCCTTGCATTTATGACCTGGGGAGTATTTTTCATCACAGTAGTAACATAATCCTTGCTTTCTTCTTTCGGCCATTTCTGCAGGTGACACCTTTTGAAGCTTAAGTGCTTGAGTCATGTTGTGAGCCTATGGGGGAGACCCTCGGCGATGAAATTTTGGTGAATGGACTGGGCTGCTAATGCACGTTCCACGTTATGAGCTACCTTGCAAGCCTCCGTCCATGTGGGAGGGTGGTGCAATAGGACGTGGGCTTATATGGCCTCTTTAAGACCGCTGATAAAACATTCTGTGTAGAACACATCTGAGAGACCCCTAGTGTGGAAAGATAAGGCTTCAAAGGCTGTAACATATTCATCCACTGTGCCAGCCTGTCAGAGCTTAGTAAGACGACCCAAAAAAGAAGATTCCTTGTCAAAGCATTATGTAAGAGCTTTAAAGGTGGTCCAAGACACAAAACTTCCATTGCAACGTTGATGCCATTCCCACCATTACCACCTTTCCTTGTCCAAGTACATGCTCCCCACCATAAGCTGAGTCTCATTATCTAAGATGTTATTCAGATTGAAATACTGCTCCATTTGTGCTATCCATGCAGCCGGGTGCGAACCATCAAATTTATGCATATCCAACCTGGGAGGTCACAGACGAGATTGTTGTTGGGTGCCCCAGAGGTGAAGAGAGTGGCTAGACTCACCCTCACTGTGTTCATTGCCAATATATGCCTCCTCGTGGGTTCCTCCTTGCCCTAAGGGATTATGCTAGTTAGTCTTTCAAGCTGAACTTGGAGGGTTTGCAAGGATTGTTCAAGTTTGTCCATCCTGTCATTGACCATAACTTGAGCTCTAGTTGCTACCATGCACCGACCTGATGTTCTTGAAATTTGGGATCGCCCGAATTTTTTTTCACTAAGAATTGAATGGTACCATCGTGCTCAGCTCATCGTCCTGATTCTGATGGGCTAGATCACCAATAAGCGCCCTAGGAGTTTTTTTTTTTTTCCTAAAAACTCCTAACAGAGTTTTATTCCTTGCTTAGGAATACTGCAGTAGTCAAATCCTCAAAATGTCAATGCTGCCAAAAGTCCTACGAAAAGCACACCCCAGTATAGGAACCCCACATAACTACTCATATCTAGTGGATCTGAGAGATCTGAATGGCGGATCGGATAGCTCTGATCGACAGAACAGAGTGTTGTTGTGGATTTGTTTGATCTAGTAGATCGGACTAGCCGGTCTACTAACTTGGAACTGCGAGACTGACATCTGCTGCTGCTACAAACCCCCTTGTGAGATCTGATTTGGCAAATATTATGCATGATCCCAAGATAGAAAAGGGAACTATGGTCTCGAGGAGTGTCAGGTGCTATATATTGCAATATACATAAGGGTCTGACAGTAGTACTTGGCCCAATGTTTCAGGGCTCTAACTAAGGAGGATCAGCCATACCCTTAGTCATACAACCCGACTACCCTATCATACGAGTGAGTAATATCTTCGAGTGTTGTTCTCGGTGTATTGTAGCAGCAAGACAGCTGACGGTTTATCTATGGTGAGGTTTCAAAGGAGCTAGGGGGATTTCGATATACCCAGAGGGTACTTGGAAGACAGTCCATACGCGGTTCTGTCTAATGTGCTACTACTCGAAGGGGTACCCACAGGGGTTACAAGGGAGTCCAACAAGTGTGACCACCTCTTGTATTTCCTGCGTGCATGCCTCCCCAAATCCGCAGGTTTATGCACTCAATGACAGATCCCGTGGTTTAAAGACGTTGGAACACATCTCTAGCCAAAAAAAAAATTTGCTAAGAAATGGAGATCCCACCTGCCCTGGAAAGTGCTATGGTACCACTTGTTATGCTCTTAACCTGCAAGACGATACCAGAATACCAAATATGTGAAGCAATATACCCAAAACGTAGAATAGCGAGTAAAAACAGCAAGTATTTTATTATTCAGAAAGCAATGTTCACTTGCCTCTTCGAGGGGGCAACCTCCAATAGAGCAAAGCTCGATGACAAAAATAAGACACGATGCTCCTCACAGGGAGTCCCTAACCTTTATATATGACTCATACATGCAATACCATCTATCTAATACCATGGGTTTTATTAATACCATCTATCTAATACCATGGCCCATTTGCAACTAACTATGGTCCCATCATTAATTGCAGGTTAACCACTTACAATTATTAATATGGGCTTTATTGACTCTTTGCTATGACTCGATCCTACTACATAAATAAGGGGGTTAGGGTGGGACCCTAACAAGAATTTATTGTTAACAAGTCTTTGGGCCTATAATAAAGTGCACATGCATGGACGTAATGTGTCGGTAGCTAAAATTTGGCAGTACTTTTAATATAAACATTGAGGGCTTTGGCATGGATGAGTTGACAACTTAAAATGGCAGATCTACAGCCTTGATTTTGATGTTATGCCAAATGCAACAAATCACACCACTTAAACTAAAAGTGCAGGCTTAATGAATTGGAGTTTCAATAGTGGCATATTTTAGTTAAAAGGAAGATTTAACAGTTAAGACAAACTTGGCGATTCACCAGATTTAGAAAAACACAGCTAAATATGTAAAAAATTTGAGAATATATTTGAGCAGTTAAGCTTAGTTTTTCAAGAAAAAATATATGAGCAGTGAATGATAACTTGAAATTCAGTTCAGAATACTGGAATGAATAGGATAAAGGAAAAAATTGAAGATTCATGTAGATATTTGAAGGCAAGTTAACTAAAAGCTCCAATCCAAAATTATAAAGCCAAAAATATTTAAAATCAGAATTCAAGCAACAAAGAATGAAGCTGATGAAAGGGTGATTAGATGCTATTAGCGTCGCGTGATGCATAATGGTGGTATGCATCAAGGGTGAATCAATGATCATATTTGGTATCTCATAAGTGTTTTAGAGATGAAAAGAGATTATTGGTGAATGGATTGATGTTGTTGGTAAAGTTTGGTGTGTTTAGTAATGTGAAATTGTTGAAGGTGATCTTGTTGGTGATATTTTTAGTATTTAGAGATTGTTGAAGGAGGTTGTATTGTGGATTTGGTGAGCAGTTGCAGTGAGAAAAATTTATTTTTTTGTGACACAAGTGGCCTATTGGTTCTAGTTATAAAATGGATAAAAGATGGATCAACAATGCTGACAAGTGGTATCTTGCAGATCATGGGTCATAGCTCCTTCCAGTGGATGCTGGTAAATTTTCAGGGGCAAGAGTCCCTTCCAGTGAGTGCTAGTAAATGAGTAGGGGCAGCATTCCCTTTCATTATTGACTAATAAATGAGTAGGGGCAAGAGTCCCTTTCATCAGAGATTGATAAATGAGCAGGGGAAGTAGTCCCTTTTAGTGGTAGGTGATAAGAAAGAAGGGGTAGAAGTTCCTTTCAGTAGTAGATAATAAACCTACAAGTAATAACTTATGGCAAAAGGATGTAATCAAGTTGAAGCTTGTAATAAATTGAATATTGGTGTCTTGTGTATATGTTTCTCATGTGTTTGATGATGATTATGTTATGATTGAGTTATATTTTTGATCCATGACAATTTCTAAAGTAATTAAAAGTATAATTTGTGAAAAAAATGTATAATTTGGCCACACTATTGATTCACCCCCTATTAGTAGTGTATTGGTTTCCATTATTTCTAACATACCTGACCAAAGTTGTTGTGATCCTTATTATGACATTCTAGGACATAAAAGTTATTATCACAAGTTCATCCACAACTATGCTTCTATTATTGCTCCATTGGAGAAGCTCGTAAAGAAGTCTAAGCATTTTATGCAGACCTCTGAGTGTAATGCTAAATTTGAGACACTCACGGAAAAATTAGCAAGTCTTACAATTTTAGTCTATCCTAAATAGAATAAAGGGTTCCTTGTACACATTAATTCTTCCCACAATGCTCTCAGTGTTATTCTTGTGAAACTAAGAGAAGGGAATTTTGGTCATCCTATATATTTTGTCGGCAGGAAAATTTCTACTGCAGAACATAATTATACCATGACTAAGTGTGAAGTCCTAGTAATGGTATACTCTCTCTAAAATTTTCACCATTATCTTCTAGGAAATTTCGAATTATTTACAAATCATTCTGCCTTAAAATATCTAGTAAACAAGCCTGTGATGGAAGGAGGAATTTGTTGATGGTTGTTGTTATTTAAAGAATTTTCTTTTGAGGTTATTGTGAAGCCTAGATGAACCAATGTAGGACTATACCATTTGTCCTACTTGGATTCAAGAGAATATGGATGTTCCATTGATTATCAACTTCTTGATGCTAAGTTATTTTGCATTGAAGTTGTTCTCAACTACCTAGAAAATATTTCAATTTTCTTAACTAATGGTATGTGTCCTGAAAACTATTCCACCACCTAGAAGAGGCATCCGGTAGTGATATAGTCTAATACTAAATGATTTCAGGAAAATTATATAAATTGGGCTTTGATAGTATTTTGCGTAGGTGTGTCTTTAGTCATGAAAGGCATGGAATTCTATGGGAGTGTCACAGTGGATTTGTCGGAGGTCATGTCAGAGTGAAAGAAATTGCCCGCAAGATACTACAAGTATGGTAATGGTGGCTGACTTTGTTTGAAGAGACCAACGAGTTTTCTAAGACTTGCGATGCATGTTAGAGGGTTGGAAGACCTTATTTGTGAGATGAACTTCTACTATATCTAGTTTGTTCATTGTAGGCTTTTGAAAAATGAGTAGTTAATTTCATTTGACCCATCAACTCTCCTTAGTGGCATTCATATGGAAATATATCATTACAACAACTGGCTATCTTGCTAGGTGGGAAAAAGTTTCTTTTGTAAAATATTGTATCACTACTACTATAGCTTGATTCATTTTTGAGAACATCATCACCATGTTTCTTTGTCCAAAAATCTTAACTAGTGATGAAGGAGCTCACTTCATTAATGATATTATTGCAACTTTAAACCAAGAGTTCATCATTAAACATCGTAAGGGTAGTCCTTATCATCCTTAAGCCAACAAAACTGTAGAAGAATTCAAAACAATATTAGAGAAAGGACTTACTAAGGTATGTTATGCTAATAGAGATGATTGGGATAAAATATTTTTTGCTACACTTTGGGATTACAAGACTACTACTAAGCGGTTGCTTAAGTACACTTCATACTAGCTATGTGTACGGGAAAGAAGTTATACTTCCTATAGAAATGATCATTCCTAATTTATGTATTCTGCAAGCTACCAAGATGATCAATGATGTGTCTGTTGTGAAAAGGCTTCAAGAGTTATGGGAGTTAGATGAGCACATATTTATGTAATGTTTTCATCAAACTATAGAGAACCAAAGGAAAAAGGCCTGGCATGACTGCCATATTAAGAGAACTTTTTTTTAATGGAAACCAAGTCGTACTCAATGATAGCAAGTACCTGAAGCATCTTGGAAAACTTCAAATCAAATGGTTGGGGCCATCTATAGTTTCAGATATCAAATATTCTGGAGTTGTCAAAATTGCACAAATTGATGGTACTCTTTAACCTGGGTGGGTGAATGGTGCTCACCTAAAGCCCTAATATGGTCCCTATCTTTTTTATTACTCATTTCTCTCCATCTAGGTGTTAGCACCCTATAATTGAACCTCTAGGTTGAGAAAAGGTTTACAGGTGTAACCAAAAACCACTTACAAGCTAGAATCTATCCCTTCTAGGTTTAGAGAAGGCTCTCTCTATAGATTTTTTCAGTCAATTAATTGGCTAAGTATTTTAGGTCTTAGGCTATCTTTTATGAGAAGAAAGAATAAGATTTGTTTTAATGTTTTGATGGCAGGTGTGTGGAAAATCCATTGTACATGGAGTCATTTTTAGTTGATGTTTTTAGTGACTAGCTAAACTAATGAAAGTTTCTTGTAGAAGGAGCGAGACAAGTAGTCTTTCTAATGTTTTTTATTAGGTTTGTTGTAGGAGAGTGAGTAGAAGAATGGTGGAAAAATAACACATAAGCATCTAAACTAAAGGATGGATTTTGCATGTCATTTAAGAGGAAAAAAATTATTGTGTAGGAAACTAAAATAGAGTGTTGTAATAGTGAATTATGAGATAATGCTTTGTTTACCTAAACTAGAAGACATATATTCATGGTATAATAATTCCAACAAGAAAACTTACATCACACAGAAATACATCATCCTAATGATTAACATAAGAATTCCTGCAAGAAGTCACTTCCACCTTCTTCTAATCACTGGAAATATTTGAAAATTACAAATTACAAGTTGTTTGCTTCACACACTAACCAATCGAACCATTTTGTCATGTCTGATTCTTCTTAAATACATTTAGTTACATGAAAACTAAAGGAATATATACAATGTATCTAGTATCGACTAAAAGATTAAGATAAACTAAATCATGGAAACATCATTGACATAAAGCCTGATAAAATTTAGCAACATCAAGTTTCAAAAATCGGACTTATCCACATCCCTATGCCTATCTTGATCCCTAACATCATTCTAGAAGGTCCAAAAATAATCAAAATACAAAAATAATCTTGAGTGATATAGTTGCGCAACAGAGTGTAGCAAACTTCCAAGTTTACATGGTTACAGATCCTCCTAAGAAAAACAAAGTAGATGGGCTTGCTTTCAATGATGGTATAATGGTTTAAAATCTCTAAAACAATCTTTCCTGCTCAAGTAGATCTCCAAAACAGTTGACTCCAACTTGCACAATAGAAGTTGAATTTTAAACTTATATTGAATTCCCCTACTCCAAAATTATTCCAAGTTTCCATTCAACCATCACATTCACCTTAGATTAATCATCATACTTCAAACCTTCCAAAACTTTGAATTTACAAATAAAATTTCCAAATTTCAGAATTTTTTCAGGAAGAAATTGGGAAAAAGGGTCTCCAAGTGACACCTGTCATTCCCAAACTGTGAAACCTGTGCAAAAACAGAGAGACATTTTGTATATGAACTTTTTTTTCAAAGAAACCTCTTTATGTTTCCTTGAATTCTTCCTCAACTCCTCATAATCTGTTCCCCAAGATCATGACTAAAACAGTAAATTTCATAGTCTAAAAAATATTATTTAAAGATTCATTTTAATATCCCAATATATGACACCTGTGTAAAAACGGAAGGAGGTTTTTGTTCTTTAGCCTATGTTTGAGAAAGCCCTCTTTCTATTTTTTGAAATTTTTCTCCATTTGGTAAAAAACATATTTTTAAAACAATGACTAAAATAGTCAATTTCAAAGTAAATTCATAGTAGAATGTAGCAAAACTCCATGTTTGATATGGTTGCAGATAGTTTTGTGCATGGCTGAGTGTGTAGATGTTATTGAGATGAACTGGTGATGATGTAGCACCCTTTGAGTGCTTCCCTCCATGCATCTAGACCTCCATAATGGTTTTTCTCAGTTTGCACAGTGACCTCTTTCCACGTGAGTTCCAAACGCTAACCTTCAACCTTTTGCAAGATTTTAAAACTTCTTAGAGCGCAGGATACAATGAAGTGGGGATGAGCACAACTTCAAAGAAAATTTGAATTTAGTGCCCCCATATGCCTTGTTTCATGTCATTAGGATGAATGATTGAGTGGAGGAAAAGTGAAATGACATGGGGATAATTTCCAATGATGATTAATAATGAGAAGTAAAGACCACTAACAAGACCCATAACAACTCTAATTAATAGGAATTTGACTATCATGAATTTGACTAATGATGGATGAACCCCCTGAAATGACCCCTTGAACCCTCAATGATTTCCTTTTCCCTCCATGATAGCACATTTGGAAATTATGAATTTATAACCTTCTCATGGATTCTAGACTTCAGATTTTTACAAAATTCAACTTTAGTTTCAAAAAACCACTTTATGACATGAACCTTTAAAATGGGGGATGACAGCCTATGAAACACACAAACCCTTTCATACAGAAACCTTTAGACTATGACACCTTGTGATTCATAGGCTAAAATTTACAAACAGACCCCAAAACTGGAATAGTAGGATAAAAAAACACCATGATTCCTACACTATAGGACCCTAACATTGGCTCCGATGGGGATGGCATCCTCCTAGTGAGGTACCAAGAAAAGTGCAGACTAGTAGACTAACCATTGGGTAATGGAGTCAAAAATAAAAAGACTCAAATGACTATGACTAACTTGATTATTACCTTACATATGGCAGTAGATCATCAGGACCTTAGGGCCTTCTCCTCGGGCTTCAAGTTCCAATGATGGCCACCCACACTTGTAGTACTTGGGAAGTAAAATGGTATGTAACACTAAGTCTCCAATCTAAAAATATCTACCTTAATTCTCTTGTATACTAAAACCCTATTTTCCAACCAAAACCACTCTACAAGCTGAAAATGATTTTGCCCACTAACTGCTAAAATAAAACTAAAAATATTGCATCCCAAATTGAATAAATGCTTTCCCAACGAGCTTATTTATGTACATAACAATCTACCCTAACAAATGAGAACCAAATTCTTTATTCAAGCAATATGACACCTCCAATATAACCAATCAAAGGGTTGATCCAATACCCAGGCTCCTTGACTGTGCTTAAGTGGACCATCTATTGGAAACACAGAATAAAAATTGAATCCATGCTCCATAGAAAACACAACAATTTCCTTAACTGGTAACTGCAATAGACTTACCATTGAATCTTGAAAATCATGAAAATCACCTCTTTTTAAGATTGAAAAAAATCAACAAAAGGATCCCTGAAAACACGAAACATTATCCTATATTGATGATCCAAAGGATAATCTTCATTTAGAACTAGTCCTTGTTCTATCCTATCATGCTCAAGTTCAACTTCAAAGAAAATGGAATCAACTGTATGTTTGTCTATAAAAATGTCCAAACTTTCTTTAGCATCTTCAAATATGATAGCCATATTATGTATTTTGGGATTGTCCTTTTGTTGATCAAACAATTCTGTTTTGGTCTCATTAGATAACTTTGTTTGAAAACTACCATTTTGACATGATAGGAGAAAATTTATGGCACCTGATCCTATGGTAAATGTGGAATGTTGGCAACATGAACTAGTTCACTACTTGCATCTTAATCACACAAAAACTGACAAGCTAGCTACAAATCTTCACCTATCTCAAGAGAAAGGACATGAATATCTACATCAAGTTCTTAATTGATTTCATCTTCAGCTAAGAGAGAAACTATTGTTTGCTCTAAGTTTTCTTGAATGTGTTAGCAACTAGTTTCTATTATTCCATCCCGATGAAAGTATAACTCATAAAAATCTTCTTCAATTTCATCATACATTAAGTCCTGATCATAAATGTCAATTCCCATATGTTGAATAAGATCATCAAGCTTTCCACAAAATCTTTCTACCAGCACTATAGAAGGGTAATTTTTCTTATAATTTTTACAAAATACTGTATAGAAACACTTATGAGAACATAGACTAGCAGCTGGAGATCATTCATACCATGATCTTGCATTGTCCTCTAAGGTTGCCATAAACAATTAAGAAATCCTCATGAAACTCAACTCCAAGTCTACATACATGCATGTGAAACTTAATTAAATGAAGAGTAACATCTTCTCCTTTTTTATCTTTGAATATTGGGAGATAGGTTAACCAATCAACATGAGGCATAGGATTTGGAAAGCCAAGAATATGAGACCTATGCATAGGAGAACACCTGGAATTTATTCTTGAAATTGTACCCATCTTGAAAAAATTTAAGTCACCCACGACTTCTTGGAGCTACTGACCTTTGAGTAGTGGAGACACCACGAAAGTTTGATCTTCTGGATCCTTTGATTTTCCACAATTTCTTGATAACATAGTGGCGTCATTGTTGGGGATTGAAAGGTTCCATCTTCTCCAGGAAAGATCATTAAAGTTTCAGATCTAGTTACTAATGGTGGACAACAATCATACATATGTAGGTTGAACCATTCACCTAATGACTCCAATCAAGGTTCAAGATAATCCAAAGACTCCACTTGTAGCAGGATCCAAAAATCATAGTTTACTAGAAATTCTATTAGCTAAAAATGAATTCAGCTTCGAGGTATGACCCTATGGATCGTGCTCATATACATGGCTTTCCAAACTACATGTATTTTGTAGATTGAAAAACTTATTTTCCAAAATTCAAAGATGAGGGACAAATATGAAAAAGGGGTTGCGGTCAGTGTGTGAGAGATAGTTCATGGTCTGCAAATTGTAAATCTTTTTTAGATTAATGAATCTTATGTAAATCAGAAGTAATTGATCATGGTTTTCAAAGATTCATGTGGCTGTGTTCTTTATGTACACTTCTTCTCCCAATGTATGTTTCATTTTTCATATCAGTTCGATCTCAATATTTCATTCCTTTATATGCAGTATAATCAATTTATATGTATCATAACTCATCAGGAATTTGATGCTCTATTTATGTATTTGATTAATTCTTCTATTGTTTGATAAATATTTACTTAAGATTCATCCTAGTTAGATGCCCTAAATTTGAAGCATTTATGTCGTTTCTTAAATCCATTATCTACAATGACCCTTTCTATAAGCATAAGGAATATTTTCTACATTGTCTATGAAAGTTAACTCAATCAACCAAGTGTTTTCATGATTCATTAATATCTACCCTTGGTGACTCCATGCCCATTGGATTTCGACTCACACCCACCATCAAACCTTTAAAAAAAAATATTTCTCTTTGTCCTTAAGAACTAGCCTAAAAATATGAAACACTCAGTTATCTAATTGATTTAAAATCTTATAGAGAGACCCCTCTCTAGAGTTGGAAAGGCTAGGTTCCAATTTTGCAAGTGATTTGTGGTTACCCATGTGATCCTATTTTCAACCTAGAGTTAATTACAGGGTGCTAACCCTAGGAGCATAGGATGGGGTCTTAGATTAGATTCATTCAATATTTTTAGTTTGGTCACTTACTTTAATTATGACATTTGTGTCTTATTTTCCTGTTGTATTATATTGCAACTGATTATGGTCAGGGAGGTAGAGTCAATGTGTCACATATTTGTCTTTTCATTATGCTGAGTCACCCCTTCTTTAACGGTAATTTTTTTGAGTTGGTAATTGATTTTTGGTTTCACTTTACATATTATTTCCCTTTCTAGTATATATTGTCCCATTTTTCAATTGAGGACATCTTGCTTTTTTTTTTTCTAAGTAAATCTATTCTATTATTCACATTAACGAAGTACAATTACATCATAACTAGCAGAAAGAACCAGCTGCCCACAAGGAATGGCAGAATGGAACAGAGAAGTGTTCAGAAACTGAGAGGATGAACTAGTCCAATTTGCAGTCCCGCGCAGGGGAGCCAGAGGAGTCCAATTTTCATTCCCACGCAAGGGAGCCAGAGGAGTCAAAAACAGCTTGACAAAAACAGTCACCCAGGACACAACAGTCACCCAGAACACAAAAGTCACCCTTGACACAACAACATAGACAAAAAATTCCAGAATTTGACAAAACGCCCTCACTAATGGGTTGCATAACCTGAAATGAAGCCGCACTACTTGGATTAAGCTTCAGGAGCCTCCTCCACAATCCTGCACCACCCAAAGTCAGACAAGTCCTGAGCTTGGACCTCCTCAGTCGCAGTCAAACCCGGGGATATAGGCTCCATCTTTACGTCATTGTCATTACTGGCCGGTGTCTCCATAGCTCTCGTAGAACCTGCAATTGGCGTCGTTACCATACCCTAGTCCTCCCGTTGAACGCTGGATTCGCCCTCATCTTGGGCCTCCTCAATGAAAAGCACCGAAACATGGGCACTGATCCAAGGACGGTTCAGTGAACTGTTGAAAGTGAAAATTGCTGAGCCGAAGGAGGGCGAGGATGAGGACCCTGGAGAGCTTGGATCCAGAAATTGGCTGGGCCTTAGAATTCTCTCTCTTTTGTTGTGAGGGCTATGGTGCTGACGAGAAGTATCTTCTCCGGATGAAGGGTAGAAGGGCGCACCTCGGCAGGTGCCTCTGCGACTGAGCATTCACTGTCGAAGCCGGGGCATGACTGCAGGACAGAACAAAGCCCCTTTGCCAAATGCGGAATTGGTGCCTGAAACAGCCGCAATTAGACCAAACACAGTCGGGGGATAATACCAAACACTCAGACCAACAGATAGGCTAAGACCATACATACAGATGCACGAATGAGTGCCCAAAACAGCCACAAGAGTCGGGGAAATGGCTGGATGCTTCGAGCCAGAGCCCAACCCATACAACGCCAGAAACAACAGAGTGAACCCATGGTGGAAACTGAATATAATGCGCCCTCCTCTGCCTCGAGACGCTCCCGCCATAAATGTGGCATTCATGGGAGCCGAAGAGCCAAGCCAAACATCGCATGTGGAGGTGAACGGAGCATTAATGCTCCCCTGTTGCCTTCCTTTAAGCCGATGCATGTGCAGCTGGTAATGTCCCTCACTCCACATGGAGTCAGCTCCTCTACACATGGCTAGCAGGTGGCCTCCGTTCATCGCCCACTCCCGTCCCATCACTTTGAATGCAGCCTCAAACACCCGCATCCGGGGAGGACATCTTGCTTTGGGATATGAGTCTTTGTTGTAATTAATTTCCCAAATTGAATTCAATTTGGTCTGTCCTTTCCTCACTTAATTTATTTAAAGGCAAAACAAGAAATTCATTATAGGGATTTGATATGCAAGTCTATAATTATTGAACATTGTGTCATTTTTATTCATTTCTTTTTGTGTCATACTAGATTTTTCACCCTAGCGTCTAAGTTTGCTTTCCACCATTGTTTTCCTGTGTCCCAAATTTACTGCCATAAGTGTTTCACTATGGGTCTTTCTCTCAAAGCTGCCATTTAGTTTGAATTTGTTGACCTTCATTTCCATCCCCTAGATGATTTGCATGGAAAGTATGAGAAGGTTATCCTTGTTAACACTGACTTCACCAATGGTGACCTGTTTCTAGCTCCCAAGCCTAAATTTTATATGGATTTCATCCACATTATGTATAGTGGTATCTTTTAACCTTTAAAACTCGCATTCAAGTTTTGGTATGCATCCACCCTAGCTTTGTTGTGAAAGCTTCCAGTGTTTAGGAATAGAGGGGAAGTTTCCCACTACAGAAAATTCCTCATCATTTGGATTCATAACGTTTCACTCTAGCTCGACAAGGAGTATCTCATTCATGTGCATGGCATTCATAAATTGATGAGATTGTTTATGGAATGCCAATATGTCTCTACCACAATTAAAGGAGGATCCAAGTACAACAAGAATATAGGTACTTCTAATTTGTAATATAAATATGGCACAAACCACAAAGGACGAGGGCTTGATGTTAACCCAATTAATAATGCTCAAATTAAATTTGTATGCAACCTTATAGCTAGAAAGGTCTCTTGGCACTACAGAAAAGGAGAATTCACTTTGGATACCATCTTTGTTGTGGAGTATTGTGTTGAGGGCATTCAACTTAATTGGTGTAAGTATTTACTTAATGAGTTTTTCCATGTTTATGAGGAAGCTTATCAGAAGGAAGGTTACTTTATTTATGGTTATTTGATTATTTCCCTTGCCATGCTTAGATGGAAACCTTTTATGGGACGTGTTTTCCATGTCCCTTTAGATTGTAAAGCCCTAACCCTAACTTATGATCCTTGGAAATGTCATTATAACTCTGATAATGTTTCCTTCAATGAAAATTCCTTTAGTGTATGGTATAACAAGTTTATTGAAGCCACCCAAATCATGTGAGTTCCTCAGCCCCTTCTTGATAAACATGCTTATCATATTTGTTTTGGGATTGAGCATAATCATTATTATGTCCATCCCAAGGATGAGGACAAGGACACATTCCATACCCTCCCTCTACCATACTACCTGTCAGACGATGCTTTCCATAAAGAGGTTATTAGTTGTCCTAGAGTCTAGAAACTTAATAAAACTTGACAGAACCTACCATGCTCTTAGTGGCTTACTCAGTGAAATCCACCCACACTAGTTCATCATTGTCCCACAAACACCAAGCTTGTCCACCATCTCCTACTTCTAACCTTGAAGACTACTAACCCTTGATAAAGAAACTCTGCTCTCATATTGTTCAAACTCTTGGTACTACTTCCACCCCTACCACAACTACACCATCTACAAGTACATCAATCCATAATTTTGTTCCTCTATAATCCAAACCATTTCATCCTCATATTCTACCTATGGCATCTTTATAGACTCTAGTTTTGACGCAAGTTGAATCTATTGTCCCCTATCTCATTGCTTCAAGTTGATGATTTTAAGCCTCCTGTGCCCATTTTACCCACTTTGATCATGGAAGAAGTGTAGCCTTCTACCCTTCCTTGCACAAGTCAACTTCAAACAGTTCCTTCTCCACAAGACAATGACACTTTATATAGTGATTTCAATGCACCATCCACATACACCATTAATGGAAAGTTGTTGAGCCTCCATAGGATATTATCAGTTCTTGCATCCAACCATGTTCTGCTTCTAGATACATTATCTACATTCATCATAGAGCTAAAAACCGTTGTAGTATTGCACCTAGTTGGTCGACATTATTCCTTTCTTATATTCTGAGTTTAATGAGCATGTTAGACAATCCATACAACAGGAGAAAAAGGAAAATCCAATTTTTTCCACGTAGGGTCACTTTGATAAGTCCATTGCAAGTGGTTAACCCTTGCAATCCAAGCTTTCACCCGTATATACTCTTTCCAAAAAAGATATCCAACATTGGTCCTCTGCTTAATTGTTTCAATTTATGGGGGCTTCTTTGCTACAATTGGAGGAGCATATGAATTTAACAGACCGAGAGAAACTCAAGCTTACCAAATCTCATGAGCAAAAAAAACAACATATATCTCAACTCATACAAGATAAAGATTCATTACAATAATAACTTGCTCAAGTTATAGTGGAGCGAATTCAACTCCAAAAATAGAAAGACAAAGCCAAGCAAGATATTGTGGATGTCAATGCTAAACACATTCAAATGTGGCTTGCATTGTCAAAGAC
The DNA here is from genome assembly GCA_000404065.3 of Pinus taeda. Classification (NCBI taxonomy): domain Eukaryota; kingdom Viridiplantae; phylum Streptophyta; class Pinopsida; order Pinales; family Pinaceae; genus Pinus; species Pinus taeda. Next base: position 56,696 of record APFE031463236.1, read on the forward strand.
AATATCTACTCTACCTAATGAATTTGATCCTATTGTTGAAATTTCTAAGTCCGACACATTAGAAATTCCTACTGCATTATCTAGTTTATTATATCCTACTTGTTCTGTCCATTAACAAGTTACTTATAAATATAAATAATGAAATAAACACAAATGCAACCTCAACACGTATAAAGATCAACAACTGAAATAACTGATACAATAACACAAGGGACACCATTATTTTTGGACAATTGTCCTCGAAAAAACCCAATGCGAGAAAACTAGTGGAGCAGATATGAGGGTTATATTATTATGCAGTTTCTGAATATGACTAGGGTGTCAGAAATGGCTCACCCTTCAGATAATTTCCTCGGAAAAAGTACCTCTCCTTGGAGAAAGATATTTTGGTGATCACCATTGGATAATCGATCCCACAGTAATTATGGAAGCTACTTAGCTGGACAACAAAAGCTGCTCCAAGCTTCTTCACTACTCTGCGTCACTTCTAGGGATTGCGTCACCACTCTCAGCTCTAGTATGCCCCACAAAAACTCTTAAGCGCTGCCTCTTAGCCCTGCATCAGCTCTTCTAGCCTCTGCACAGCTACTGCTACCTCTGCGTGAACCACTTGGGTCTCTGCGTCATCCCTTTGGCCCTCTACATCACCCATGCTGGCCTCCCCAGCCTCTGCATCAGTCCCAACTGCCTCTCTATTAGCCTTTCTAGGCTCTGCGCTATCTCTCTGGCACTATCTCTACCTCTCTGCTATGTATTCTCGGCCTTCTACCAAACTACCCCTCGTTGAAACAGATCACTGGTTTGATTCTCAGCAAACCCCGCTCCAAAAAATCGAACTGACTGATCAATTTTTGTGTGTCTCCAACTGATCCTCAATCCTCCTCTTATACTTTTGTTGTTGAGTCTTCAACATCCGAGATTAAGTCCCTAATCAATGGATAAGATTATATTTGGTTTGATCCTTGTCTCTTGGAACCTTCTAACCCAAAATTATATTAATACACATTAATATTTTAATTTTCCTAATTTTATACTTAGGACCCCATTAAAAATATTAATTATTTTAATATTTCCTCATCCGAGTAGAATTTCTCCAAATGATTCTAGGTTTTGGAGATCTCATGTGCTTTAGCCTCTCTACCAATTTTCATGGCTAGAGGACATCCGATGCTGCCACAAATCAACGCTCCCTCTTAGCGAGATATGTGCTCTAGTAATGTTTCACCGTGTAAGAATCACACTAATCCTCTACACCGGTACCTATGTTGATGCTAGGCTTGCTACCTCACATAATCTGCACTGTTGCTTCTTGCACTGCTACCCATGACACTATCATTGCCACTGCTACATCTGTATTGTAGCTCCCTCTCAATATGCTACCCATGCTACCCTAGCACTGCCACTGCTAATTGTTGCATCGCAACTCAGTTACCGAGAAGTAGGTAATTTACTTCTCCCAAATACTGACATCCCAGTCAGGAAGCCTTGTGAAACTGAAGCTGCCTTTGCTGCTATCCTGTGCTCCCTCTACTGCCACTACGTTGCTGCATACACCTCTGTGCCTCTCACACTGCTGCAACCTCTACTGCATTGCCTCAGATTTCTTCACCCAAGCACTGCCTTGTTTCTCTAGTACACTTTGCTCCACCTAACCCATGATGTCCTCCTATTGTCGTTAAGGGCTCTTATAGCCAAATATGATCCAATAGTTTTGGAACCTCAAGGGTCTTTCCCCTAGTATGTAGTCCTCCTGACTATAACTCAATGTCTCCCCACCTATTCTCTAGAGGTGAATGTGTACTCATGGCACAATCATCATCAGTCTCGACCTATTTCTCCGCCTTAGCTGGAGCTACCTTTGAATCGTAAGCCTCTCCCTTGTTTTTCTTCTTGGGACACTGGGATGTATTATGTCCCATCTCCCCACAATGGAAGCACTTCACCTTGGAGATGTCCTTCTTCTTCCTCTTCCCTTGTTTTCCCACAGATGCTAGAGTAGCATCCTCCTCCTCCTCTTTCTTGATTCAAGCTCCCTTGCCACTATTCCCCACCTTAGTCATCCTCATGATCTCTTCCTCGAAAAGAGCTGCCCACATCTCCTCCCAACCGAGAAGAGTAGCCCTGCCCAAAATACTTTAGACAAATCTCTCCCACTCCTCGAAGACTACATTGAGGGCAACCCTAACCATAAATTATGGATCGGTTATAGACCCCACGGAAGTAAGCTAGTCATGAATCTCTTGCAACCTAAGAAGGAATGGATCTATCTGCTCACCCTTCTACATTTGATATGGCCACAGTTAATTCTCCAATAGCATATTTTGCTGCACGGAAGAGCCTTGGTATAAGGTGGTCAGCGTGTCCCACATCTCCTTTGTTATGTTCTTCTCAACAATATGTGGTATGACATGATCTTTGATCCCTTCTAGGATCATGCACTTAGCCCTTGCAATTGCATCCTCATACTTCTCATTCTTAGATGGGTCAACTGGGATAACCACGGTTTTCAAGGAAAAGTCCTTGATGCGATGTCGATCCAAGACTGTCAGGATCCTAGCCTTCTAGATGACAAAGTTGGAAGCCTCGTCCAACCTGTCCTGATCCTTTAGTCCGTTCACTTCCATTTCAAATCCTCTTCTAGACTCCCTCTGAGTCTCGACTTCCCTCCTAGAAATCTCCCTCTAAGTCCTAATTTCCCTCCTGGAAATCCTCAGGCCAGCTGTCAAACTGCTCCTCTCGAATCCTCCTTTCAATTGCAACTCGGATCTGGATTTCTTGGCCAGAAATCTGTTAAGGTAGCGACTCCCTCTACCTTGGTTCTGTCTCCTTAGACATTGTTCTACTTCGACAGAAATAGCGTCCCACTAGCTCCTCAAATCACAATCTTCCCATAGGTCTCCAAGCCCCGACAACCGAAGAAACTGAACCTTTCAGGCTTTGCGCAATCCCGACAACAGCTAAATATGCACCTCTTGGCCATAATGTCGATCCTTCCTGGATGAAAAGGATGATCGGGCACTACGTAGGTCTAATCTGCCCCTCTCTACCTCTGCGCTAACCCTACTCCATGCTCGAAATGATGACACATGCTCTACGTCACTTCCTCTCTAGCTTCTTCTGCTTTGGAACAACATTGTCTCTCGGGACCGCTGCTACTACTACAAATTCCTCATATTATAGTTGGAGCCTTGAGTTCTCCTGTGATCTACAATTCTCTGATACCATGTTGAAATTTCTAAGTCTGACACATCAGAAATTATTACTACATTATCTGGTTTATTATCTCCTACTTGTTCTTTCCATTAACAAGTTACTTATAAATATAAATACCGAAATAAACACAAATGCAGCCTCAACACATATACAGATAAACAACTGAAATAACTAAGAAAATCACACAAGGGACACCATTATTTTTGGACAATTGTCCCCGGAAAACTCAATGCGGGAAAATTGGTGCAATAGATATGAGGGTTTTATTATTATGTAGTTTTTGAATACAACTAGGGTGCCAAAAATGGCTCGCCGTTCAGAGAATTTCCTTAGCACAAGTACCTTTCCTCAGAGACAGATATTCTAGCTGATCACCCACCAGATAATCGATCCCACAACAACTATGCCAGCTCCTTAGCTGGACAACGAAATCTTCTCCAAGCTTCTTCACTGCTCTGCGTTGCTTCTAATGGCTGCTTCACCCTCTCAGCTCCAGTCTTCCCCACGTAAACTCTTCAACGCTGCCTCTTGGCCCTGTGTCATCTCTTCTAGCCTCTACGCAGCTACTGTTATCTCTACGTCAGCCACTTGTTGTCTGTGTCACCCGCGTTGGCCTCCTCAACTTTTGCATCAGTCCCAGTTGTCTCTGCATCAACCTTCCCAGGCTCTACATTGTCTCTCTAGAACTATCTTTGCCTCTCTGTTATGTATTCTCACCTTTCTGCCAAACTACCACTCGTTGCAACAGATCACTGGTTCGATTTTGTCAACAAAACCGACTCTAGAAAATCGAACTCACTGACCAATTTTGGTGTGTCTCCAACTGACCCTCAAGCCTCCTCTTATGCTTTTCCTGTTGAGTCTTAAATGATCGAGATTAAGTCCCTAATCAATGGCTAAGATTAGTTTTGATTTGATTCTCGTCTCTTGGAACCTTCTAACCCAAAATGATATTAATACACATTAATATTTTAATTTTCCTAAGTTTATACTTAGAACCCCATTAAAAATATTAATTATTTTAATATTTCCTCATCCAAGTAGAATTTCTCCAAACGATTTCTGTGTTTTGGATATCTCATGTGCTTTAACCTCTCCACCAATTTTCATGGCTAGAGCACATCTGATGCTACCACAAACAAACACCTATGAGCCAATTCAATGTTTATAGTTGCACAAAGATGCTTGGACCATATTATAAATAGAGAATAAATCCCTTTTGGCCACTAATTATAAGTTGCAAGAGACACTGACAGATCCAACTGCATAATTTATTCAAACGATAAATCATGTTATGGAGCAAGGTTCCACTATTCACTCCAAACTATAGCACCAAAAAGAGGATTCCCATAATATCTTAAGGCAAGCACAAGACTGGCTAGGTCTTCTTACTAATTGTAATTGTCTAGTCTATGAGTTGCAAGAGTAAGTTAAGAAACTCATGGAAGATTCTCTCTCAATCACTGAACTCATTGAGCAATAGAAGCTCTTTGACCAAATATCATATAAGGATACTTAGATTACTACCTTATAGGATGTGTCTCACCAAGCGAAACAAACCATCTGGGTCCTTAAGCTTACTATCCAGGAGAAGTATTTGTAGTTACACCAACTTAATTTTGCTGTAGACATTGAATGGAATACTTTGTTTGCATCTTATCTAGGACACTAGATGTTGCCATAACCTATCATTTTTTTAATCAAAGTACCACATTGATGGGGAAATGGTTAAATCACTTAGATATGTACATTTTCTTCCATCAAAATTTTTTTCATACTATTCCTAAGCTGGGACCTTCATTTGAAGGAGAAACAACTGAGAAATCAAAGGAGAATCGTCTGTGCAAGCGAAGAATTAACTTGGGGCAAGTTAATAAACTATGGTTACGACTTATTGGGTCCTTCAATTTTTTGATAGTTTTGACTACAAAACGACTATGGAAAATAGGAAGACAAAGTTGAAAAAATAATGGTTAGTTTGGCCAAAAGTTAGCAATGGAAAGAAGGAAGTGGAAAGAAGGGTAAAGTGAATGAGGCAGTTATTTTGGAACTCACCAAATGCATGCAAAAGAAGGATTGAGTGGTTACAATTTGAAAGAATCAGGTGATAGTGGAGCAAGTGAGCGCAAGTAAAAATTTAGAACATAAAAGGAGTTAAACATGATGAGATCAACATACCAAAAATATATAAATGCACGCAAGGCGAGTTGCACAGAGATGAAGATAGTAGAGAAGGGCCAACATATTATTGAAATTCTGACTCATACTCTGCTATTGTAATTTTGTGCCTGTAATAGGTGTTTTGGGGATCATATTTGAAAGACCTAGCTTAGATATTGCAAATCTATAATTGTAATGATTATTTGAATTGATAATGATAAGAGAAGATTGTTATAAGGAGATTCATTGTGCAATGTGTGTACATATGTGTGATTGTGTACGTGTTTAAAAATTTCTTTGATTCCCATTTGGATCTTATGCACAACAAGATTTTGTTCATTTCGACGCAATGGTTCTTAATCGCTTTCTAATGGTTAATCGTTATTGGTTTGTGCTTAACTAGTAAAATATATCGTCTGAATATGTAAAACATCAAACATACTTCTAAATCTTGGAAGCACTTCGGGTGAGATTTTCTACCTTTCCAAAAGATTTGAAATGTTGATGCAAAGCTAGACTATAGCAGAAACCTTTGTTGGCCCCCAGAAGAAAAACCTTGGTCTCTCCAAATAATTTTTCACTAACAATCTACACTATGAGGGTTTATTTCTTCTTAGAGTTCCAAATCTGTAAATTACCGATTATTTCATATGAACACAAATTATAAGGATGCAAAATATTGAGAAATTATGAATAAAACTCATAAACCACAAATTAACACAATATATAACCTATGAAACACTTTTGCGTAAAATCCAGTTGGAAGGTCAAACTTCTCTACTCTCTTTTTATGAATTAAAAAATGGATGCAAGTACAAATAAGTGAGGCTTATGGCTCACAGATTTCTATAGTGAAAAAATCCACTCTATTTTATCTCTCCTTATCCACTCTTGGCTACTCTGAACATCTATGGAACAAAATGAACTTGAAGAGAACAGAAACCCTCTTCCTCCTAGCGGCATGGTTATAACACAACCCAATAGCCTACTAGTGTTTAAGTTTGACTCTTTCAACTCTTAACTAGAGTTACAATATGGACTCTTCTAGAGTATTCTTCATCATGATCACATGGATATCCATTTTCCATGAATAATGTGGGAAGATGTGGCATCCTATCAAATTATGGTAGTTAATATAGGAAGGTCAACTTCCGAGTGGCATAAATTTTGCATGTGGACTCCAATTGAGGTTATTCTTATGCAGTTGGAAAGGTCTATGTATGTAAAATAGCTCAAAAAGGTTCTAAATTTAAGCGGAAAATTTCTATCCACAAAAAAATCATTTAATTCCTCAAACTACTCTTGGAAGGTTTCGGACCCCAATTTACTAAACTGGGTCTTGCCGATAAAAAATTCTCCTATGAGTTGATTCCTCCATGTTTTCCACCCTAAATGCATCAATATGTATGGAAACAAAATATAATTATATAATTCAAATCAAGAAAAATGGAAGTAATGTATGTGCTTATTTCTTTCTAATGGTTTACTATTGGAATGGGTACCAACATGGGTAACCTGGACCTACAACAAGGTGATCCTTAAGGTCACTAAGAAGCCTTCTGAACTCATGAGTTTTGTTTGTGTGTATGATTTCCAAGATGCATTTTTACTTTCCTAAGAACAGATCTTTTTGTCATTCAATGACACTGGAACATGTCTTTGGCCTAGATTTCTAAGGGTATCTCTTGCTAAAAATTGTTTGTGAGACTAAGCACTTGTGTTCTTCAACATATCTTATTATCATCATTCATTCCATTTTGAAGTATAATTGCTTGAATCAAATGATAAATGAATAACTCAAGCGAATGTTCCAACTACCCTTTCAATCATTCAAAGGTGTGCACATTAAATGTAGAGATATTCCATAAACATATCACCATAAATAAATGATGTAATTTAGGAAAAATCACATGAATTTATGCATCAAATTTGTTGATTTTTTAAAAAATACTTGTGTCTCTCAACCCAAGTAGATAATGTTCCAAAAATAATTATCACATCATCATTGATTTCATTTACTGAATGTCACATGTACCCAATAGTAAAGCAAATGTTTTCATTTACTGAATGTCACATGTACCCAATAGTAAAGCAAATGTTTTAATGGATGTTTCAATTGTAAATCAATTCTTTGATTTTTAAAAGATGTGAAATTAAATCTAAATATTTCAGGATAACATATTGATGTGTATTGAAAATTTAAGTGTACTTGTTACCATGAATGATTTAGTGGGAAAATATTTTTAACATGTATTACTTTGTTTCCAAGCAAATTACAATTATTGTAAGAACCAATTTAGAAAAAATTGTAAATCCAAATATGTTTTCAAATGTTCACATATGAGATCAATAACAAGATCAATAACCAAATATTTATAAACATATAAAAAAAATTGAATGCAAATTTTAATGATAACAAATTCATACACCACATTCATCACTTTACTTCAAGATCATTAATTTTATATATATAGACACAAATAGACAAATCCAAATTTTCATAATGATTATGGCATCAAATGGAAACAGATCACACTTTCATCTTCAATATGTAATTAAAATTAAAACCATGTAGATTTCAAATATAAAATGTTCAAGTGCACAAGATAGGATGAATTTAATTAAAAAACAAACCATATTTTTCATATCTCTTAAAGTTAAATATGTCATTTTATGATTTGTTTCAAATCTGATGTGATGTAAAAGAGACATGTTTCCAAATGTACATATTCAATAAAATTGGCAATGAATCAAGGAATTCATTTAGACTTACAAGAACTCATGTGATCAAAATACGTTTTTCTCTTGTAAACTATAAATCCCTGTGAGAGAATAATTTGTATCAAAATTCAAAGTGTTACCTTCAGAACTTGTCCAAACCCTATGTAGTGAAATGAACAAGAAGTTTTGGCTTGGTTCCTTCAAATCCTCATGCCGTTTTTTAAGGGAGAACCTCAATTGTTTCATGTTGGGGGTTCACACTCTATTTAACGTGTCTAAGGAGAGGTTCCATGGAGATACCACAAGTCGAGGCAGATAAAATTAGGGCTTGGAAAAAGTCAGCCTTTCTTCCAAGTTTGTGTTGACTATTCCTTGTTTGTCCGGTTGAATTTGGATAGAATAAACTCGTATAATCCCACCAAAAAAAATAGAATTGAGACTTCCCAGTTTACATAAAGTAGAATAGGTCATCCACTTGAGGGTTGTGCTGATATTCACACACCTTTTTTTTTGGGTGGGGGCCTAAATTCAGGGCTTTTATTTTCAACCTCCCATTATGCTTTATTATTATTTGCTCTTTTTCTTTAATTAATTAAATTGAAAGTAATAAATAGAAAAGAAAGAAAAAAATATTACTAAATTAACTATAAATAAAAGAAATTTTATTGATACAAAAACTAACCATATTTGAGTTAATAATAAAAAAGAAAGTATCTATTTAAATTAGGTTAAATAATTTATTTTTTCAACTAATTTTTAAAACATTCTAAAACATTGATGGTTGCTAAATGTAATTGTTAAGAAAAGGGATTTTATTTTTTATTTTTTTATAAACCTAAAGTTAAAATTAAATGAGAAAATTGGCTTCTTTATTTAATTGAAGATGTTAAATTTGGCCCTTCTTCAATCATGTGTTGGACTAGTCTCTTCTCTTCATATGATTTGTTGAGATGAGTATGTTGTAATCTAATCCATTTATGAATGGAAGGGGAGTAACGGTCCTGAAATTACCTATAGACACACACTTATTTCAAAAAAAATGTTAAATTCGGTAACAAGAAAATAACTATGTCTAATGAAAATAGATTTTCTTAGATCCAATAAATGAGATATTAGAAAGATTCCTAAATATAATCTTCCTAAGTATTTAAAATAATATGGATATATGTAAATGACCTAAGAGAGATATGATCATATTAATATGCTTAAAATAATGTGGATCATATTAATATATTTAAATTAATATGGATCTATGTAAATGAACTATGAGACATATCATCTAGTATATCTGAGATCAATGACATGAGAACTTATGCACCATTGTATGTGAATAGATAATGATCACAAGAATGCAATTGATGAATGGGGAATAACAAGTATAGGTTGAGGAATAGAAATCTCATGAAAGTTGGAACAAGTCACATTTGAGTGTGTCTCTAAGGGATTTTCTTGAAGGGAAACATATGGACCCAACTCGAGGATAGGTGTTGCTGAACAAGAGTGTATGAGAAATCTAAATTCTCCTGGTTTCACAGACCATAAGTCTTATTTATTGGGTCATGGAGTCATTAAAACTATAATTGGTGCATCATTCTAGATTGGGAGACATGAGAGCCAATAGGTGATTCTACTACCCTTGTAACTACTTGGAAAAATCTTGCTAAAAGGAAATGACATAAAGTAAATGAAAGAAAGTAAAGACAACTAAACTAGGAAATGAAATGTACATGAAATTAAATGTGATATCAATATAAGAAAAGAAATAAATAAACACACAGGACTATTTTACCTACTCAAAGAGTCTATTCTTTCCTACTCCTACAAACTAACTATAAGACACACTTGCTAGGTGAAACCAAAAATCCAATGCAGCTACTTGAGAAATTAACCACTCTGTAGGGTCTTCCTATTTTTAGATATCGTCCAAAATAGAGATGTATTAAAAATTATGTGGATTTCAAGGGAAATGGGGAGCACCTTCATGTTTGGAGCCAAGGTAAAAGTATGATCGTGAAGTATAAGATCCAATCTATATCAAGAATGAATTTTTCATGCATATAATTCTTGCATCTAAAGGTCAATATGGATTATATAATCACTTGAACATGTTAATATAATGATTTCAATTGTAAAATTATTAATGGAAAAATGTTATGAAGGTTGTTCGAACTAGGATTTGAATGAAAATTGTTGATATCTTAGGTCACTGTGAACTAGTGGCAAAGAAGGAGAAAAAGTCAAATGTGATGGAAGATGATGATCGTTCTCTTGAGTCAAAGATTGGATAACATGATAGGTCCATTCAAGGGTTTAGATTAACTTTGACAAGGAAAAGAATGCTCAAATCCATGTCAATATTTTCATACTTAACCATTTCATGAAGAGGGGGATGACTTACTTCACATTTCTTAAGTCTTGGACAAAAGGTATTTAAGTCAACTTCTTCAACATTTCCAAGTGTATCAATCACCTCTTCACCTTCATAATCAATATCATACATGGGCTCACCTTCAAATAAAACATAACATACATCCCATTCATATCTTCCTATGTCAAAAAATTCAAATTTAAACTTATCAATACAAAAATTTGGTCTATGAGATGAGGGGGAGTCCACTTCTTTAAAGTTCACCTTTTCAAAACTCTCAAAATATATATCATGTGAATCAATGGTTTGACAAGGGGAATATTCTCCATGAGGAAAGGAACAAAATTTAGTCATTTTTTCACTCTAAGTTCTCATAAACATCTTACTCATAAAGTTGCCCCTTGATGGATACTTGAAATTCTACTTCATCTATCTAGTCATCATCAATGTTGTACATTTTTTGAAGGTATTATTCTTGTAAGTCCACAGTATTTAATTGGTTGTATTCTTCATATTGTTGATGCTTTGTAAACTTATGAAGAGACTCATTCTCATGAGTCGTAGTTATTGCTGTTTTTTTTTTAATTGAGACCAAAAGGGTATTGTTTTCTTCTATCTTGTTACTTATTTTGACCCCTAAATCATGTGAAATATTCCTTTAAAACTAAAGTAATAAAGCATAAAACTCTATTTTTCTTTGACGATGAGTATCTACCAAATAACCTCTATGTTTATGTTTAAGTTTTTTTCATAAGTTTGATTTTCATTTATGGGATCACAAGAAGGTATTTCATCTAAATTCATAAGAGGTTTTTGGTTCTCATCAAAGAATTCATTTTCAAGTAATTCCTCATTCCTAATGTCAATCTCTTCTTTAATTGAGTCTTGTTCCATAGGCTTATTATGAGGTGGGTGGTCTTCTTCTTCATTTCCAAAAGGGAAATGTTTTACTCAAGATTTTGATTATTTTCTTTCGTCAATTGTAATGAAGGATTCCTATGAAGGATAGGGAACATGCCTTTTATCTATCCCTTGTTGTCATGGTAAAGTTCAATCAACTTATTTAAGTCCCCAACCTTTTCTTCTTCTCTATGATGTTCTTCATTAGGTAGGTAAGAACACGCCTTTTATCTATCCCTTGTTACCATGGTAAATTTCGATCAACTTATTTAAGTCCCCAACCTTTTCTTCTTCTCTATGATGTTCTTCATTAGGTAGGTAAGACATTGCTTGTTATTAAGGGGGTTCATGAGGTACATATTCATCTAGAATCCTTTCACATGGTTGAATTTCTATGAGATTTTAGATTCTTCTTCTTGTAAAGTTATACAATACCTAATAAAATAATCTTTAGAGTTTTCAAGTAGAGGATCCCAACATTTAGGTAATAGAGTAGGGAGAAGATCCATGGAAGTGATACTTTTTGGAATTCCACAATATCTAACCACTAATTTTGTTCATGTCCCAAGGAGGAGCCAAAAAGTTTCAACAAAACATCCTCATGTGTTACATTGATCTTTAAAGTATATATGAGAAAGTCTGCAAAGTGAGGAATAGCTAATGCCATTATATCTCGAGAGCTCATCTAACCAATATGGAGTCTAATAATTTAGATACCTAAGAATCCCTTTGAAAGTAATGAGTTAAATTAATAAAAATTTCAAATATTACACACTAAAATTTTTGAAGACAATGTAGAATACCTAGGGAATGGAATTTCTCCCTAGAAATGGTGTAATAAAAATTATCGATTGGATTCACCTTAGAGAAATTCCCAACCTTACAAATGGGGGAACTTGAGGAAGCTATAAGGAAATACACCCATTTTCACCTCGATAGTTTTTCCCCTCACTTCTAGGTTTATATTTTCTATCTTAACGGGGGATCTACCTTTGATTTTAAGCTTATCATTTAGTATAAATGAAATTATTATTGAGCTTAGATATTTGCCTTTTCTTACAATTATGATGTTGACTTGGTTAAAAGTATTTGGTACAATTTTTAATTATTTAATGAATTATTAATGAGGTTTCTAGATCATATCAAACATAGAACTTAATCAAATGTAAGTGTGGCAAAATAAAATATGCATTCATGAACCTTTAATTAAATTTCATGATTACAAGGAAAAATCTTGATTAAGTAACATAAATTAACATTAAGGATTTTTTAAAAAGAGACAACTGTTGGAAATAATACTGAGAGGGTGGGTGAATCAATATTTACATTTCAATAATATTTCATTTCCCAAACCGATTTATATATGCTACTTCATTGAAGTGAACTTGCATGTACATGCTACTGTGATTAGAGAAACCAACGTATATCCAGAGAACTTAGGATTTAGTCAATTTATCATGTGTAGATATTTAATCAGTGCATCAGTAACTTATTATATAGTAACTATGTGTAGTAAAGAAATAATAAACCATAACACATAAGAAACACACATGAACACCAAGATTTAAGGTGGAAACCCAATGTGGGAGAAAAAACACTTGTTGTTGTCATCTTTGTCTTCTTTTAATATAAAGAAAAATTGTTTACAATCTTGTAGTGGTGCAGACTCATACCAGTACACAGGCACCCACCTGCAGAAGGCTATAACCTTCTCTCGTTTTCCAGCTTCTACTAGAAGGGAGCTACAACCCCCTAGCTCTTGCACTAGATGATGTGTTTACTAGTATGTAGGTGCCAACCTACAGAAGGTTATCACCTTCTCTCTTCCTCCAGGGACCACATTTCATTAATTTTTAGACTGGATGCTCCTGGTACACGACAATACAAATGAAGGCCTTGTTTCATCAAATTTTCATACTGGACCCATTAGAAACTTTGAAAATCAAACTGCATAAACCAACAATCAGTTAATCTAAACAATCAGATCATTGTCACCAGAACATTATGTTGAACCCAGAAACCTGCATCATCATTTAGAATAAACTGCAACCTCAAAAATCATATATCAGAATGCATACACTACTTTACTGAACCCAACCTGTGTGTATATGCTACTTCCTTTATCCAAACTTGTGTATACCTTCAAAACTACTGCAACATAAAACTTTCTAAATCAAGTCTATACCAACCAACAATATATTGAACATATATTGTCAATTTACAAAGCTCTAGACAGGCAGTAGAAGAGATAACCCTTCCCACTTAAACAATCAATCAATCAGACACCAAACTTCTTATGCATTAAGATCTAAGAAGATCTCACTAACAGACAATAGTAAAACAACAAAACCGATAGAGAGATTAGTCATTTCTGAAGAATAGGCTTTTCTTTTGTATATGCTACTTGGAAGAGTCGAACCTACGTGTATACATGCCTTTACCGAGGTGAACCAGCGTATAGATCTGCAAATATTAACTCACAAATTCGCTGCTATTCCAGAATTCAGACATACCTAGATCATGGCATTTATAGAATAAAATAGGTGTATGCAATCAAATCTAGCCCAACCAAAATCATATCATTCAATGCTAAGTCATTTCAGGTCTCATGATGCTGATCCAACATTGAATACAAGGTGCACAAAATATTTCAGATCATATCACAAACATAGCCCTTGCAACATAAAATATACTTTAGATAGAATTATTCCTGAGAGACCCTTTCACTTGCACACCTTAGCCCTTTGATCTTCTCCTCCTTATATAGTTTTTGTTCTATCTCAATACCTCAAACCAAAACCACACTTAGGACTTGTGGTATTCTTGGACGAGATCAAATAGTCGTTACTCCACTCAATATTGTGGGCTAATACGATGGTATTGACCCCTGGTATTATTTACTCTTGAATTTCCTTGATTTTCCAACTTACACACATTTTTCCTCTTGTGAAAGTGTGTGCATACGTATATGCTCTTTTTGTTCTATGAACCTGCGTGTATACGCTCCTTTGACAAAGTGGACCTGCGTATACATCTTAAACTGTTTTACACCATCCCTTTCCTTCAACTTCTTCATTTTGATTAGTGGACCTTAGTTCCATCCTCCCATTCTTCTGTACCAATGCCCTCTTACCTCTAAAATGATCGGTTACAGTGTGAGTTGCCTTTTATCAAAAACTGAATTGACCTGTGAGTGAGTTTCCATCAAGGAAAATACTTGTATCATAATGCCAACAATCTCCCACTTTGGACTTGATGGAAACCATGTTGGTGTTGATTACTGCAAGCTATATAAACTATTAAATATAACAAGCAACACCAAAATACTCTCCCCTTTTGACATTAAGAGAAAAGGGTAGACCAAGATACTCTCCCCCTTTGATATAAATTATGTTGTCCATGCTCCCCCTGAGTACATGTAGAGTTTGCAGAGATATGTTTCAAAAGAATAACATGACTCTATAACTCATCTAAGTGAGTATGACCTCCCTAAGACCAAAAACTCGTACATAGATCAATCTCCCAACCAAGTGGGGATACATCAAATTTAACTCATCCACCCAACCAAGCGAGGATATACCAATTGTTTATACATAACCAAAATATAGGAATTATTACATAATCCTTCCCATTCATAGCGGGGATACAAAATTACATCATATGGCCAATAGGACTCATTCAAAAATAGACTATGAAAAACATAGACATATTACCCCCTAGATATTTTACATGACCTATGCAATAATTGATATGAATATCTAAAGCTAGAGCTAAAATCAGCAACCATAATGCCAAGAATGTAGAATGTTTGTGAAGGCTAGTGCTCCCCCTGAACCTGTGCTACCTGTGTATTGTCAAAAAAACATTCATCAAGGCATCTTCATCAGTCAGATAACAAAAAATGAACAAATCATATCGTCAGACTGTAATCATCAATATCAGACTGAGCACCCATATCAGAGTTCAACCCACTGTTTTTCTATCAGAAAAACATATACGCTTCTGCAGCCACAAAAATCCACATATATACGCAATTATCCTTCATGAAACCTACGTATATGAACCTTCCTCTATAAAACTGGTTTTAACAGTAGGATGATGTAGCAATTACTCACAAATTTTTTCTAAGATATTCAAATATTTCTCTGGGAAGTGGTTTGGTGAATCTATCAACAACCTGTTCTTTGGAGGGAACATACTGCATTTTAACCTTTTGTTCAAGCACTTGTTCTCATAGAAAATGGTACTTAATTGGTATGTGCTTTGTATTGGAGTGCATGACAACATTTTTCGAAATATTGATGGCACTTGTATTATCACGTAGAATTAATATGGGTGGAGTACATGTGATTTGAATGTCTTACAATGTTTTCATCATCCAAAGTAGTTGTGTGCAGTAAGGTGCAACAATCACATATTCTACTTCAGCTGTAGATAAGGAAATTTTTTCTTGCAAAACCAAGACACTAACTGTGAACCCATATAGAATGCACCTCCACTAGTGCTCTTTCTATCATCAACATTTCCTGCCCAATATGCATTTGTATATGCATGAAGAGTAAGATCTGTATCTTTAGGATACCATAGGCCAAAGTTTTGAGTTCCTTGAAGATATTTGAATATTCTTTTTACTGCCTGAAGATGTGATTCCTTTGGATTTTCTTGGAACCTTCCAACTATTCCTACTGCATGCATGATATCAGGTCTCATACCTATTATATAAAGCAGACTTCCAATCATATATTTTTAAGTTGGTTGGTTTAATGCTAGTGATTCATCGTTAGAACTGAGACTACATCATGTTACCATTGGATTACATACTAGTTTAGAATCTTCCATTTTGTAGTTCTTCAAGATCCGTTTGAGATATTTGGTTTGTGAAAGAAAAATATCATCTTTTGTTTGTTGTACTTGTAGACTAAGAAAATAAGTAAGTTCACCAAGTAAGGACATTTCAAATTCTTGCTGCATAACCGAAGCAAAGATCTGACTCATAGATTCTTCATTGCTACCAAAGATGATATCATCAACATAAACAACAATAATTAATAATTTATCATTTTCAAACTTTGTATATAAGTTGTTGTCTGCAAAACGTTTTGTGAAACCTTGTTGTTGTAGATATTTGTCAAGGCAATAATACCTGGCCCTTGGAGCCTGTTTCAGACCATAAAGAGCCTTTTTGAGTTTGCATACAAGTTTTGCATCATTTCCTAGAGCGAATCCTTCTGGTTGCTCAATATAAACTTCTTCTTCTAAATCTCCATTAAGAAAAGATGATTTTACATCCATTTGATATACTTTGATTTTTTGAAAAATAGAAAGAGCAAGAAACATTCTTGTGGCTTCTAGTCTAGTTTTAGGTGCAAAAGTTTCTTCAAAATCTATACCTTCTTGTTGAGCATACCCTTTAGAAAAAAGTCTTGCCTTGTTTCTAATAACCTCTCCATTTTCATTCAACTTATTCTTAAATATCCACTTTGTTCCTATAACATTTTTATCATGAGGTCTAGGAACTAATTCCGAAGTATCATTCTTTCAATTTGGTCAAGTTCTTCATCCATGCCCTTAACCCAACATTCATCTTTCCTAGCTTCATTTACATTCTGTGGTTCTATAGAGGATAGTAATGCAAGATAACTTGAGGTCCCTGTAATATTTCTTCTTGTCTGTACTTCAGACCCTTTTTCTCCTAGAATTTGAGATTCTTGATAATTCTTTTGAACATACCTAGATGGAGTTTTTTTCCCTGTCTGTTGTATCTTCTTCTGGTGCTTCATTGGCTTCTTCCTATATATCATTTTGATTTGATACAGGAAAGAATTCACCATCTTCCTCATTGTCATAATCCTTTGTTGATTTCATGTGTTCCAGATTTTTGCATGCTTCATCAATTACAACATCAATGCATTCAACAATTTTCTGAAGTCTTTTATTATAACATTTGTATCCTTTACTTTTGGATGAATAACCAAGAAGAATTCCTTCATCTTCTCTAGGTTCAAACTTACCAAGTTTTTCATCAGTCCTTTTGATTAAACATTTGCTTCCAAAGACTCTAAAGTGTTTTACAGTAGGAGGCTTACCATACCAAAGTTCATATGGAGTTTGATTTCTATTTACTCGAATATTCGCTTTGTTGAGAATAGTCATGGCAACAAATGCAGCTTCACCCCAGAAGGTTGCAAGAGTTCCAAATTCATCAAGCATAACTCAAGCCATTTGTTGAATTGTTATGTTCATTCTTTCCATTACGCCATTTTGTTGAGGTGTTCTAGCGACTAAGAACTGCCTTTTTATTCCATGTTGTTCACAAAAATCAAAGAATTCATCTGATATGGATTCTCCCCCTCGATCATATCTGAGACATTTGATTTTTCGATCTGATTCATTTTCAACTAAAGCTTTGAAGGCTTTAAACATTTAAAAAGCTTCATCTTTATGCTTTAGTAGACCTATCCAACACATTCTAGAAAAATTATCAATAAATAAAATAAACTATTCTTCTCCACGAGGTGACTTTTTCCTTGTTGGTCCACATCAATCAACATGGATGAGTTCAAGAGGATTACTTGATGATCGTTCTTTTTCAATGAAATGAACTCTAGTTTTCTTATTGACTTGACATGGTTTTCATATGGTATTTTCTAGAATGCTGATATCTGGAAGATCACAGACCGCCTTGATCTTGCATGCTTTTCTTATTTGAGAAAAGATTAGATGCCCCAATCGTCTGTGCCATAACCAATTTTCATATGTTTTTCTTAGATAGCATTGTTGTTTTCCTCCTTTGAGTATGTATAAATTGTTTGTAGTTCTTGTACCTTTGATTATGGTCTTTCCTGTATCAAGATCACGAACCACACATCCATTTGATTGAAATACAACTTCATTTCCTTGATCACACATTTGACTGGCACTCAACAGGTTATGCTTTAAACCATCGACATACATGACATTTCCAACTTTAACCTTTTCTTTCAAGAAAATAGAACCTTTACCTTTAATGATAGTTGGTGTGTCATTTCCAAATGAGACATTCTATTCCTTTTCTTAAGCATTATATGAATGAAGTTTCTCTTTATCACCTGTCATGTGTTTGGAGCATCCGTTGTCGATGTACCAATGATTCTCTTTTCCTTCTGCATACAGAACTATGACACATCTTTTTGATTGAGGTTCCTTCTTTCTCCATATCTTGGAATTTGATGATGTTTTCTCCTTTTGAAGTGTTGGCCAAAATTTTCTCCTGCAATAGGATTCTTCATGACCAAAGTTGTTACAAAATGAACATTCTATTTCATATTCAAGAGGATAAAAGTTACTATAGGGAATTTTCTTGATTCCTATTACACTCCTTTGATTTCATGCTTCTCTGGTCATGATGGTTTTGTAAGCAACACATTGAGCAGCCTTATGTCCAAAGTTATGGCATGAAAAACATTGTCCATTAAAGAAGTTTTTTCAATCATAGAATATTTTGGCATTGTTTACTTGTTGGTTGATGCTTCTATTGATGTTCATCCTTGGAGTAAATTTAGCATGATTTACCTGATGAGTACTTTTAAGCTTTTGTTGACGATTGACATATTTTTCGTTGGTCTTTGTTGCATCAAGATAGCTTCTAGTAGAGGCTGACAACTTTTGAGATTGGGATGATTCTTCAGTATATCCAAGACCTATCTTTATAAGAGGAGAACACTTAACTTTGATGATTTCATTTAAAGTTTCTGATCCTTTATAAAATCTAAGATTAAGAGATTTTGTCTTCTCAAGTTCTTTTCTTAGAGCCACAACTTCACATTCTAGTTTTTCATTGTGATTTTCTCTTTTAGTGAGTTGACTTGTCAGCATATCTATGATCATATTCTTTTCTTCTAAACAGATTTTGAGTTTTATGATTTCTTCAAGAAAGTCTTCCTCTTCTAAGGCATCCAAAAAATCATCATTGTCATAAGCCATGAATAGTTTATAATCTTGTTCAGTTTCATCTTCATCACTATTACATAAACCATCACTATCTTCATGAGTATAGTAACTCATTCTATTAACAACCTGTTTTCTATTGCTTTTTGCATATTCCTTTCCCTTTTCATATTTATCTTTATGAGGACATTTCGTAGCATAATGACTAACTCTACCACAAGCAAAGAATTTGAATGGTAGCTTACCTTTGAATCTTCCAGAACCCTATTGAAGCTTCTGTTGAGATTGCAACAAGATGATGGAGCTTAGTGAAAAGAGTCGCCTTCACTAAGTGGGCCCGCAGGCTATTTTTGGCGCAAGTCTATTTTTAGACTATGTCTATTTTTAGACATATGGATCATGTCTATGGATTGCAGGTTGTTGTTTAAGGATGATTGATCAAGTTGGAAAAAATAGATGGACTTATATTTTTAGACCACAGCGGAGTGACTGCTCAGTCTAAA